>MJUU01045178.1:0-13561 GCA_002080025.1 Modiolus philippinarum
TATACATGTACATTATCTAGGTATAGACAGACATTTAAAATACTCCATGCATGTATTTCAAGTTTGGATTTTAAAAAAATGCTCAAACTAAAAGTCATAGTTGCCAACCTCGGACAATGAAAAATCATGTCATGACATGACATGATATACCAAAAAGCGTGTAAAAACGCGCGACATACTTTCGGAATAGTGTACAGATGTACATGAAAGCCAATTTACTACTATAAACTCCCATTGTATTCAACATATGCCTGTTTTGCTAATTTTAGAACAAGCTGACAAGGTACATAATTAAAACAATTACAAGTTTGGTTGAATTTACAGGTAAGCAAGCCAAAATTCGAAAAAAAAAATTAGTAAATAGTTTCTAAGCCTTGTCCTTGATGACCCCATCATTCAAAGAATTTAATTTCTCTAGCTGATAAGGTGGTAATGGTTTGGACCCATTTTGACAGATTAAGAGTTTCAAATGCACCCGAGCTTTTGTATACATGTATCTGACTAGATCACTTTCTGAAAACATGGTAAATGATCCAATATAAATGTGTAAACTGCAAAGGCCCCTACTCTTTTACTTTAAATCATCAAACCCGGACGCCCAAATTTTGTCTTGATATCACGAATCCGGTACAAAAATATAGTTTTCTCTTTGCACTCATGTCTTAAGTCGACGCAACCAACCAAGAAATTGAAACGAATTATGATTCAAAACCAGTTGTTTACCCGAAATCGAAGTTTTCCATTTACCCTAAGCTCATGAAAAGTCAAGAGAATCACGGGAATCGATAGCGCTAATAACCAAAAACATTAACCTTGAGTGTGGAAAAGTCCAGAGAATCACGAAAACCACGATATCGCTAATAACCCAAAACGTAAACAATGAAAAGCGTGTAATGGCGTGAGAAGTTCGGAAAAGCGTGTACACGCCGTGTGACAAAATCTATGCGTGTAAACCATTAAAAAAGCGTGTGTTAAACACGAAAATCATGTGAGTTGGCAACTATGCTAAAAGTATCAGCATGACAATATTTCTCAAAACACAATATACAGTACAAATGTATGTAAATAAAGCTTATTTGGCACTCACCATTGGATTCATTTATAAAAGTGTCCACAGTAGAATACAATTGTCAACTCATACCTTTGCCAACTCGTACCCTACCAACTTGTACCTTTCCAACTTGTACCCTACCTAACATGCCTAAGGCAATGTAATGTGATTAACAATATATGATCAAACAATATACAGTTAGCTCAACGCGAACTGATTCTCTCTCTCTTATCACAGATTTTGGTGTAACACTGTGTTACACGGTTAATTTCAGATAAATCTCCTAAGATTCCTCCCAAACTCTAATCTCAACACTGTGAGTTTTATTGCTGTAGAGGGCAATAAAACTTGTGAATGTTAATTACCTGTCTGATTGTCAAAATACAATGATTGATATGTTTGTTACCTCTCTTGTGGAAATTTAACATCCTCACTGTTAATGACAAATTATTTTCTTGAAAATACATTTTTCAGGAGTAATATTTTGATAACTGCCGTGTCAAAACATTTTAGAAAGTAGTTTATTTGTATTGCTGCATAAAATTGAATGTCTCTTCCAAAGTTTTCAGTTGTTTCACTTGAAAAACATTCCAGTCTGGACTATGGATTAAAACATTTTACAGAAACAAAATGTGTTTTAAAACTTTAAACTTAAAAATAATTAAAAAATTAACGTGAGTCCTTCTAAAGGACATTCTTTGCATTTGTTCATTCCTTCCATACTTTAAATTTTCCAGATTTTCTGAAAATCCTGTTTCAAAGTGAATCAAGCATCACCAACAGGTAAACACTGTGACAAAATACATTTACAGATTTTCATAATTTTTATGAACCAAATGAATTTTTTATATGTTTTCTTTATTTCTAAAACTTTTTTAACCATTTCTTTCGTAAAAACAAGCAGCAATTTTATTCACCAAAAGGTGTATGTGCCGGATATTTTGTCAGTAGAATCTACCGGGAATTTCATGCCGATTTTGTTCAGTTATTTCCAAAACAAATTTATTTTTTACTTTTAATTATTACCTTTAGAAAAAATATAATTTTTATTAAAACTTGATTGATGAAATGTCAATGACCTGCTAATTATTGCCTGTGATTACCAACAAAAGATCAAAGGAACACGTACAGGTAATAAATTTTGTGGTGTTGGGAGGATTTTCTTTTTTCAGGGCATAAACGACATGCTGATCTGTGATTCCTCCAATACAACACAGAGTATTTTTCGATAAAAATCGGTGTTTAGCAGTGTCCCACCAGGAAAATACTCTGTGTTGAGAGACAGGGAATCAGTTCGCGTTGAGCTAACTACATGTAGAGTCTTTAAATATGAGATTTATTTGTAAGAGGCTAAAAAATGGGGCAATACGAGCTGCAGGGTATATTTTTTATACTGGAATCTTAAATTATGCAACATATTTTGAATGACTTTAAAAATATATAAATGTAAAATGTAACAACAATTCCCCAAATGTTATATTTTAGCTTTACGTTTTTCCTAGAAAAAAAATATGAATGTGTTGCACTCACTTTCACACTGAAAGCAATGCTGGCATACAGCCCAATTACAGTTTTTTCTGCTTACTATACAAAGTTGATGAACTAGATTAAATGAAGAGTGAAACAACATTCTTGCATATATATATGTTTTTTCTTTCGACAACCATAAACCCAGCAATTTTCTTTCATGGGAAATCTGTGTTGCTACAAGTTAACAAGTATTCCTCGTTTTTGTGCCGCCTGCACCTAGTGCAGAATCGACACATAGGGATCACTATATGTCGTCTTGAATCCATCTGTTTGTGTGTCTGTCCATCTGTATGGCTCAAAAATTTGAAGCATGATTAAACCACTTGGCACTTTTCAACCAAACTTGCTGGAATGCTTCAGTATATATTGAAGATGTGCACCATGCATTTTGTTTTTCTTTTTTTTTTCCAGATTTTACACTGTTTTTGTACTTTGTAATTTTAGCTTATTGGAGTCTTCAGGGTGCATTTCCATTATACGAAACTCCTCACATATTTTTCAACCAAATTTGCAGGAATGCTTCAATTTATGTTCGAGATGTGCACCATACATTTTGTTTTTCTTTAATTTTGTTTTTTTTTCCAGATTTTACGATGTTTTTGAACTTTGTCATTTTAGCTTATTGGAGTCTTGAGGGTACATCTCATTACCCACAACTCCTCCTAAAAGGCTTTGTATTTTTCAACCTGACTTGTAGGAATGCTTGAGTATATATTGAAGATGTGCACCATGCATTTTGTTCTTCTTTACATTTGTTTTTCAGATTTTACGCTATGTTTGAGCCTCAACTCCTCCTAAACAGCTTTATATTGTTAAACCAAACTTGCAGGAATGTTTCAGTGTATATTGCAGATTGCACCATGCATTTTGTTTTTCTTTCTTTTCATTTGATTCCTGAATTCCATATTATCATTGGACTTGCACTTTAGGTTATCAAGTCTTAGGGTGTGCCTCCATTATCCACAACTCCTCTTAAACAGCTCTGTATATTTCTACCAAACTTGGATGAATGCATGCTTCAGTATATAATGTAGATGTGCATCCTGGACTTTGTAATTCTATTTCAAACACAGGAATTCTAAATAAATATAGTGAAGGCGACACATGTGTTCCATGGAACACCCATGCATTTTCTTTGACATCATTTATTCATAGCTACCTTAAGCTTTGAAACCATTTTTCAAACAATCCATTTTCTATATATAGAGATTCCCATTCTTTTTTGCCAAAAAGCTCCCAAAACAGTTCGAAATGATTTAGTATTAGTTATAAACTTATAAAGAGCAAATTAACTAACATAAATAGACCTTTGTCACTGCTTAATCATGTTAATTGGTCGGCTAAAGAAATTGCAATAGCTTTTGTTGGCAATTTGTAAATCATGCATCAAAATCAACATATATATTTATAATACTTGCAAAAACTTATTATCAATAGACCATATCCGACCTATGGTATTAGGATCTACCAGACTACTTTTCAATACGTCACAGTAACGTCACGTCACGTCATAGAGCCTAAAACGTCATGAAGTTGGTCACATGGGGGGGACACGTTTGTGACGTAGGGCGGACAAACAACAACTGGTGAATCTGAATACCAGAACTCGGATATGGTCTATCAAGTACTAGTCCGTCAAAGAAACAGGCAAAGAGCATTGGTGTGGTGGCACATTGAAGAAAAAAACGCAAACTTTTGATGTTTTATTTTAATAAAGCTAACCTAGAAAATGCCATTTTGGTAAATAAAAGTTCTGTATTATTTTGCCTTTTTGAGTAATCAGCGTCGAAAATTTAGTTACATTGTACAGTGAAAAGTACGGGAAAATTTTCCCGCCATTTTTTTCTCTCTATATAACCAATCAAAAAATTATCTCGATACCTAACACATTTTCGAATGTAAAAACTTTTTGGAACGTGTTTTTATGACCAAATGAATACACCTAAGCCAAAAAATACAGAATCAAAATTTCTGATGTGCCGCTCACTGCCTGACTTTTAAATGGAATACTACTTTAAAAAAATATACTAATAAAATGCAAGTCTATAAAAATATATTTTCATCACTTGCAGTGACTCCTTTTTTCCAATTATTCAGCTTGACATCCTTGTAGTGGATGGATGTAATAAAGCGATATCAAGTCAAAACTTCATCAGATAGACTGATGCTTACACAATCACTGTCACCTTATAGTTTGCATAACGTAAAAATGGGGGACCAAATTTTGCTAAAATATAGGCAAATCTGCAAGTAATAAATGATTAGACACTAAACACTAAGTCAGGTCTCCTTACCATTTAACATTCACACAAAGGGATTTAGGCAGGGTATATCATGTAAATATGGTCATACTTGTACTTTGTTGATATTTTCGGTTTTAAACTGCATTGATTTTTTAAGGCATTTTTTTTAAGTTTGATATTTGTTGCACAGCTAGCTCTCTTAGATATTCAATGATATTTTCATCTATTGCTAATAGTTTAATGAGTCCCATACCATTTGTAACAGTGTATTTTCAAATACAAACACAGTATGATACTGTTTTTATCTGAATTATCTGATACCCATCTGTTAAATAAACATGAGGCAGTTGATATCTTTTTTGTATTTTGTAGACATCTTGTTTGTATTTTGTAGACATCTTGCTCAGTACTGAATTATAAAAAATTGTAATATACACAATGTAATCTGTCAGTCAGGGGACAGACTGGTACAAGTCTGCAGAGTTTTAGACTTGTTTCAGTCTTTTGATTTTCTTAGTTTTGTATGCATAGACCTGTTGAAGTCTTAAATTTTTAGGCCTGATGAAGTCGAATGTTTATTTCCTGTTGCACAGGTGTTCCAAATTTTATGGATAATTGACTTGCATAAGTCTAAAATTTGCTAAACTGACTATTTTAATGAGCCAAGCATCAGTATTTAGAGGTGGGGCATTCAGACCTAATTGGAATTACATGGAAGTTTAATTTTCTATTTTTATCAGAAAATTATTGGTTACTTGGGCAAAATTAGGACAGCAGGTGTACAATCAATTTAAGATTGTTATCAAAGATAACAAAATTATCAATATCAACCAACTGCTTTTGCAGATTGGTATAGCTTTTTGATTTAAACTACAAGGCACTAGTCATGATTCTTTTTCAATGATATACAATATGAAGGATAAGTTCTGCAAATAAACATTAAGAACAAAAAACATAAAAATAGTAATTTCTCTTAGACTTGTAACAAGTCTGATCAATTTTAGACTTGTTCAAGTCAGAATTGCTCAACAATACCTATAATTCCAGACTTGAAAAGGTCTAAAATAATAAGACTTACTCGAGTCTGTCCCCTGACTGTCTGTATACTTCATACAATAAAAGAGTTGTTAATTATACCCCCGCTTTGTAAAAGCGGAGGGTATATAGTGATGGTGGTGTCCGTCCGTCCGTCCGTCCGTCCGTCCGATTATACCCCCGCTTTGTAAAAGCGGAGGGTATATAGTGATGGTGGTATCCGTCCGTCTGTCCGTCCGTCCGTCCGTCATTCCGTCCGTCCGTAACACTTTTACTGTCAAAGTTTTCTCGGCTTCTACTGGTGGGAATGATTTGATATTTAGCATTAGGCTTCCAAATGATGAGTTGTACAGTGTCAGATATTTTCATGTTTGTGGCGCTACTACTTCCTGTTTGCCCATACATTAATACTTAGTTTCATATACCACTACTAATGAAAATTTTTCGTCAAAGATTTCTCTTCTTCCAAAAGTGGAAATGATTTCATATTTGGTCTGGAGCTTCATGATAATGAGTTGTACTGTGTAAGCTATTTTCAGGTTGGTTGCGCTACTACTTCCTGTTTACCGATACATTGGTATGTTGATGCTTAGTTATATATACCACTACTAATGAAAATTTTCGTCAAAGTTTTCTCTGCCTCTATAAGTGGAAATGATTTAATATTTAGTCTCAAGCTTCATATAGATGAGTTGTACCATGTAAGCTATTTTCAGGTTTGTTGCGCTATTACTTCCTGTTTACCGGTACATTGATACATAGTTATATATACCACTACTAATGAAAATTTTCGTCAAAGTTTTCTTTGCTTCTGTATGTGGAAATGATTTAATATTTATTCTCAACCTTCATAATGATGAGTTGTACCGTGTAAGCTATTTTCAAGTTTGTGGCGCTACTACTTCCTGTTTGCCCATACATTAATACTTAGTTTCATATACCACTACTAATGAAAATTTTTCGTCAAAGTTTTCTCTTCTTCCAAAAGTGGAAATGATTTCATATTTGGTCTGGAGCTTCATGATGATGAGTTGTGCCGTGTAAGCTATTTTCAGGTTTGTTGAGATACTACTTCCTGTTTACCGATACATTGGTATGTTGATACTTAGCCTAAATTAAGTTTTTTGAATAACATTAAAAGACGCAGTTGACTTTAAAGATCAGCCTTTTATTTAAACTTCTTATTATATTGGGCATGCGGGGGTATTCATTTGTGGCCCAGTGGACCACAGTACCTCTAGTTTTCATTGGAGAAGTATTACCCAGAAGTAATTTCATTATACAAATTGCATGAATTCTAAGATAAAACTGGTTTGAACTTATCATATTTTTAGTACTTTGATAACTGATTTCATTTTCTGATTTCTAAAGTTTTCCAGGAAGTCTTAAATTCCATATCATTCTAAATCTGAGTCATCAATTGTTTCCCTTATTTTTTGTTACTCAAAAAAGTACAAATCAACATTATCAAAAAGAAGAAGCTTTGAACACTTAAATAAATTTAAACAAAGTTTTTGCTAAATTTTGAAAAGGTGACAATAATCAATAAATAGATTAAATTCTAGGAACTGCACTTGCATCTTTCGGCTAGGAGAATTGCATGGTACTGACCACTTAATTAACTTTTTTCAGTCAGGTAAAAGAACAGCCAGGAATGAATTTTCAATTAATTTCCATATGCATACACAATTTTATCAAACAAATGTATTTTGTGTTAATTTTTAATAAAATATTTCAGACTCGGAGAGTGATGATGATAAACTACAGGTTTATGATGGGGGACAAGATGAATTGGGAGGAGGAGAACCAGCTCCTAAAAAACTCAAAACAAGCAATAAAATGGATGGCTACACTGATTTTGCCAAAAGGATGATGGTATCAAAAGTTTTTTTTTACTTTTCTGTCATACAATAAAATCATCATTTCCCTTTTCAAAAAATTAGAAGATTGCCAAATTACCCCTTCCCCCCCCAAAAAAAACGTTTTATTACTTAATCGAAAATCAATACCTTGAGATGGAGTCACTAATTAATTAGCACTGTTGAGATAAGGGTGATTTATACTTAATCTATTTGTAGCGCTTCAGGTTAATTGTTTTTGTCCATTGAATTGTTATGTAGGAAAAATTATAAGTATGCTTCAATTTCACAAATAGTTTATATTTTAGGTGTCAAACCTATGGATTATCTCAATAGGTTTGGAATCAGTCATTCCTGCTTACTGGTATTTGAGGCATTCATTTCTGCCTTCAATAACACATGGGTTCCTATCTAAAAAGTCACATATTACAGTTGTATCATGGTTTAGAAATGTTTCAAAAGAGAAAGACTACATGGAAAATATTTGCAAAGTAATATCAAACTTCAAACATTTTTTTAAGTTTATTACTTAAATGACTTATTTACACTATTGTTATTCTTTATTTATTCAGGCCAAGATGGGTCACACAGAAGGAAAAGGTTTGGGAAAAAGAGGCCAAGGTATTGTAGACATTATAGAAGCTTCCAA
Organism: Modiolus philippinarum; assembly: GCA_002080025.1. Classification (NCBI taxonomy): domain Eukaryota; kingdom Metazoa; phylum Mollusca; class Bivalvia; order Mytilida; family Modiolidae; genus Modiolus; species Modiolus philippinarum. Next base: position 8,368 of record MJUU01045178.1, read on the forward strand.
ACAGAGAGGACGTAGAGGTTTAGGTTTAACATTAAAGGGTTTAGAACCAGCAGACATAGACTGGGATTTTGAGAAAGAAAAGGCAAGAACTAGTAATCAAAGTATATGTTTATTTGGTTTTGTGTTGAAATGATATTTTATTCATTTGTAAAGTGTTCTTGATACAAATGCACAAGGATGATTATTAGCTCTACTGGTTAGGCAGTTGGTATTTAATAAACATGCAAGTTAACTGATATTATGCAAAAATCCATGTTACAGTCAAAACTTGTCATAGTGGTCACTTTGAATAAGCAGCCACTTGATTTTATGCTGCATTCAGACATACATATAATGTGCATTGAATACCTATCGAAAACGTTTTCGATGCATATTATATGTGAATGGAACATTACTGATAAGCTTTGAATAAAGCAATTACTGATCTGCATTAGTTTAATATCCATGGAATGCAAATTCAATTGAAATTATGTGTGAACACAACATTAAAGCTCGCCATTTGTAGTTCCCTTCATAGTATATTTCATATTAGATGTACCTGATTTAAAAGATCAATATTTATAAAATGACTATAAACCAAATGCTCTGATTTAAAAGCCCCCTCAAAAAGTTCTATATCCTCAATATACAGTTTAGCAGATACTTTTTGCAAGTTTCTAATTTTCGCAAGATATATGAAAGCAGGAAAATTTTAAAAAATCACAAAACTGAGGGCTGAATATCTCTGTATGTGCTTGTTTTTCACACAATTAATTCAGAAAAATTGCTGACCAATCCCTCATTGGAGGATTCAGGCTGGAAAACTGAAGGCCCTATGAAGATCAACAATCATATATACCAAATGATGAAATGTAAAGAACCAGTGAATGCACATGAGATCTCAAATCCTGATGTTTTCAGGTGAATTTCAATTTAACACCATATGAAGTTAATTTTACATGTATGTTGATATAAATGTTCAATATAAAATGGTTGATTACAGATTATTCAGGATGAAACAATTGAATGGATACCATCATGTAAGGAGGAAACACCTTCAATAGAAACTTTAAGAGAATGGAAAGTTGTAGGACCTGTGAGTACATAAGCTACAACTACCCGGTACTGACAATTTCTGCTTCTCATTATGAAAATTTCCCTTAAAGCAATACTTTCTTTACACAATTTCAAAGTTCTCTAGATTTTTCAAAAAGAAATAGCTTTGACTGTATTTTCATTTTTTAGCTCACCTGGCCTAAAAGGCCATGTGAGCTTTTGCCATCACCATGCGTTCATCGTCTGTCCATCTGTCTGTCTGTTAACAATTTCAAAAATCTTCTCGTCTGAAACCACTAGGCCAAATGTAACCAAACTTGGCCTGAATCATCACCAGAGTAAGGCTTCTGAAAATTGTGTTCGATTAGGCGGCAGGTCAAACAACATGGCCGCCATTGCTAAAAATAGAACATAAGGGTGAAGTGCTGTTTTTGGCTAATAACTCGAAAACCGTTACAGATTTCAACAATCTGACATGGGGTAAAAGTGATTAGCATAGCATGATTTACCTGCCCTGCAATTTTGAAGAAAATCCAAAACCCGTCTTGGGGTTATTGCCCTTTTTCTGTAAAATTTTCAAAATTTGTGCATTTTTTATTTTTTATTTCAAAAAGTGTAACAGATAGAGGTCAAGTGTATATTGCAAAAATGTTCATCATATCAAGATCTACCAACCTTGAAATTTTGAAGAAAATCCCAAAACCCTTGTAGGAGTTATTGCCTTTTTTTCATGGAATTTTCAAAATGTTCATATTTTTTGTCTTTTAGCAGATGAAGGTTAAGTGTAAATTGATAAAATGATTGCCATGCTGTGTGGATTTCAAAACTGGTGTTTTAAATTGTTTGTTGACCGCCATTTTCAAAATGGCCGCCAAAAAAGGCGGGAAAATTCAACATTGTCCGATTTCAATGAAATTTGGTTTCCAAAAAGGTATTGATGTAGCAACTTCAAAACTGATGTTAAAAATTATTCGTTGACAGCCATTTTCAAAATGGCTGCCAAAAAAGGCGGGAAAATTCAACATTGTCCGATTTCAATGAAATTTGGTACCCAAGTGGTAATTGATGTCACTACTTCAAAATCGATGTTGAAAATTGTTTGTTGACCGCCATTTTCAAATGGCTGCCAAAAAAGACAGGAAAATTCAACATATCTGATTTCAATGAAATTTGGTTTCCAAATAGGTATTGATGTTGCAACTTCAAAACCGGTGTGGAAAAATTGTTCGCTGATGGCCATTTTCAAAATGGCCACCAAAAATGGCGGGAAAATTCAACATTGTCTGATTTCAATGAAATTTGGTTTCCAAATAGATGTTGATGTTGCGACTTCAAAACCGATGTTGAAAATTTTTCATTGACCGCCATTTACAAAATGATGTATTGACTTCAAAACTGGTGTTGAAGGTTGTCCTTAGCAAGAATGTTTTTTGTCAAGAAAGCCCAACAAAGAAATATAGGAAAACATTATCAGACTTTAAATACAGTTCAAGATGTGTGATTTTTTATGAGCTACCAAAGTTTGAGAGACTGAAGATCAACTGTATAACTTACAATGTTAGCTTGATTGTGGCAACTGAAAGCCAGGTGAGCAATACAGGCTCCTGGGAGCCTCTGATTGTATTATTCTATAGTGTTGCTCTTGTAAGCATGTCTCCTCTTTTGTGTTTTTTTTTTAGAATTCAATGGAAACTTTACTGAAAGAAAGGAGATGTACATGAAGGGTTTTAAATCAAGGGTAGACAATAGATTGAGGATGTTTTTGTTTTGGACTATGCTAATGGCCCATAACAACACATTATATATTGTTTATTTATAAGATTTCAATGTAAATTTGCTTAAAAATAGTACAACATATTATGAGCATGATGAGGTGCATAAATGAAAATAACTATGTAGCATACTTTGAATTTTACTAAATTTCTGTTGTTTATTTTACAGAAAAAGAGGACGATTGATGATGAGACAAAGTTTTGTAATGAGAAGATACTAAGTATGGTGTTGAGTAGTAAGGTAAGGTCTACTGTTTGTCTCACTTGATACAAATATTCAGAAATTCACATTTTTAGCTCACCTGGCCTAAAAGGCCATGTGAGCTATTGCCATCACTTGGCTTCCGTCGGCGTCCGTCCGTCCGTCATAAGCTTTTTCAAAAATCTTCTCTGAAACCGCTGAACTAAATTTAACCAAACTTGGCCTGAATCATTACCAGGGTATGTAAATTAAAAATTGTGTTCATTTAGTCCGAGAACCAAACAACATGGCTGCCATTACTAAAAATAGCACATAGGGGTAAATTGCAGTTTTTGGCAAATAACTCGAAAACCGTTAAGGATATCAAAAATCTTACAGGTGTCAAAGTGATCAGCATGGTAAGATCTACTTGCTCTGCAATTTTGAAGAAAATCTGACTACCAGTTTTTGAGTTATTGCCCTTTTTCCAGGAATTTTTCAAAATTTTAATGTTTTTTTATTTTTTTTCAAAGAAACTAAAGCAGATAGAGGTCAACTTCAAATTGCAAAAATGTTCAGCATATCAAGATCTACCCACCTTGAAATTTTGGAGAAAATCCAAAAACCCTTGTAGGAGTTATTGCCCTTTTTTTCACAGAATTTTCATATTTTTCCTCTTTTATTTCCAAAACTATAGAAGATGAAGGTTAAGTGTAAATTGATAAAATGTTTGCCATGCTGTGGTGATTTCAAAAGTGGTGTTGAAAATCGTACGTTGACTGCCATTTTCAAAATGGCCGCCAAAAAAAGGCGGGAAAATTCAACATTGTTCGATTTCAATAAAATTTTGTTTCCATATAGATATTGATGTTGCATCTTCAAAACCAATGTTCACTGGCGTCAACGTGATGATCGTAACTGCAGTTACCATCATCCCAACATGGCGGACGACAATTCAGTTCAATTTTATAAAGCCAATTTTCTCCCGTTAACAGTTCATTATTATGTTTGTTTTATGTCAAGTAAAATGTTTTTAAGCCAACCTTTGGGAAAATATGTTTGCATGAAACGAAAATTTGACGAGGTGAGAGAAAATCGGGATACAAAAAAACTCAATGATGATCGTAACTTTTTCAACTGATGATCGTAACTCACACTAGTTCCAAAAGAAAGATGATCGTAACTCAAAACTTTTAGATGTATTACTTTGCATTAAACTCCAAATTAAGAACAATACAGTTAATTATATGGCGTAAATGTATATCAAACGAAGAATTATCCACTGATAAAAGATGAAAAATATTTAATAAGCAAAGCAAAAACTCGAGAAAATTGTCGGGCAGTTAGCTATTAAGTATTGATAAACTTTTGGAAGCAAAGGAAGACGGCAGATTCACCAAAGCATTAGCGATCAGAGTAGGTAAACACAACATGTCCTTAGTATACAGAATAATTCAGAAATATACTTCTCAATACGATCGCTGTTCATTAAAATCAACGAAATGTAGATGAAAATACGATATGTTCTTTGAAAAACAAAACGGCATCATAAGACCCAAAAAATCTGAAATATTATATGAAAGAATACTCAAGAACAACGTGTGACAGGACAGAATACCTGCGTTGTAGTGGGTAGTAGATTTAAGTAGTCAGTAAATCGTCTGGGCAAATGGATCGATTCTTTAGCTCACTCGGTTAGTATAGGCGCCGGCTGGCTTGATTGCTAGAAGTCCCGGCGTGTTCGATCCCCGGAGGCGACCTTGTGAATTTTGTGTGGAGTATCATGCTCTCCGGTTACATTTGGCGCCTAATTACAAACCAACGGTGGTTAGAATTAAGGAGCTAACCAGGGTTCGTGTGTGTTTCATGTGTCTACCTGAGTTGTAGTAGGTAGTAGATTCAAAAAGCCAGAAAATCGACTTGGCTAACGGATCGAGTCTTTAGCTCACTTGCTTAGTCGGCTGACTTGATTACTACAGGTCCTGGGTTCGATCCCCGTAAATGTTTAAGGAGTGTCATGCTCTCCGGTTACAAACGCATCGGTATTTCACGTTTCCAGCGATTTCTAGATTAAGGGAGTACGAGCCTCAGATTTCAGAAGCATTCTATATCCTCGGGTTTTATCCATTCAAACAGTGCTAAAATGTTTTGCACATGGATCACATTTTCTTGGTCATAAGTCACTTTAAAATACATAAAATAGACT
>MJUU01045178.1:29689-41553 GCA_002080025.1 Modiolus philippinarum
ATAAAAGAAGAAGTTTTCACTACTTATTATTGCATTTAGTTATTCTGTTATGATATTCAATGAACTCTCAAATTTTTGTTCCTAAACTGTAAAAATTAACCAAATGATTTGATGACACACTACTTTCCATCTTAATCATGGTTAAAACTACACATGTAAATTATAGATACTTAATAGACACTCATTGGATTTGTGAAATATAAGTCTAAAATCTCTAATTCTTTAAATTATTCTATAATTGTTATTGTAGGTACATTGTGTGTAAAAATCTGTCAAGTGATATGGACACTGTGCGACAATATTTCCATGAAATCAATTTAGATCTGAACAAATTATTAGTGTCTACATCAGACCAGGATATTAATGAAATTGTTCCATATGATATCTTAGAAGCAGATGAAGCATTCTTTACTTATATGTTCAATTCAAATAATGCGTGAGTATGCTTTGTATTATTTTGTAGTATTTCTGGAAACCTTCTTATCTTGTCAGAACATTGTCATTTGTGCAATTAATTAAAAAATCTATGTGTATTTAAAAGTTAAGTTGTGCCATTTACTGTAAACGAGGAAATTTTTGTGCCATCTTTTTTTTTAATAGTTTTCAAAATATATTTCATTTCGCGCAGTCTTAAAATCTGAGCTATTAGATCATAATATTGCATCAAAGTATTCATGACAGTTTCATTGGAGCGATTGGAACAATCGTTTCCATGTCACAAACTACCAAACCCAGATGACCGCAAGTTTCTTGCCTACTCGCTACCTTTTATATAACATATGCTGGAATATAGTTCTTAATTCATTTCCGGTTTTGGCAGAGTAATTTATTTGTTGACATATCAACAGGTAGATATCAATCGCATACCACTGAACAAGAATATTGTTATAATTTGATACCGTAATTAATTTGAAAGTGATAGCTATCTCAGTAATAAAGATTGTTAAAACTGAATATGTGTGACAGTCTGTAAATTGATTTTACAAACAAGTGGTCAATTATCGGCCATTTAGTTAACATGGTTGATTGCTCTCTTTCGATACGTGTTGGCAGACAAGCTGAATAAATTACCCCTTAATTTATATACACCTTAATTATAAAACATCACAAATGAAGTGATTAAATCTGGCAGAATGATTTTGATTTTCTACTTAAATTAAACAGAGCAATGTGTATTTTAACACAGCAGTATTTTCCAAATCAGCTGTTTACTTCTGTTTGCTTAGTCTATAAATAGATTGTGGATTGGGGTATCAATAAGGGTCATATATGTGAACAATCACTTGTGCAGTTAGTGATTTAGAAATTATAGTAGAGATTGAAAAGTAAAGACAGTTTTTTTTATCAAAAACAATTACCTGCAGACTTAAACTTCTGTTCAACTAATAAACGACAACTATTAGGATTTGTTTCTATTTTTTTCCTCTTTTTTTTTGATTAATTTGAATAATTTTTAAAGATAGAAAAATTAAGAAAATTTTTCTTATCACAATGATAAGAAAATGATACCACACTACCTGACTGATTTAAACTTCTTTTCTTCTAATAAAAGACAGTGTTTTCAATTATTTATTTATTTAAATTTTTTTTAGTTTGTTTAGTTTTTGTTTGTTTGTCTGATTTTTGTTTATTTTTTTAAATATACGTAAAGTGGCTGAAGGATAGGTCATTGCTTTATTGGAAAATTTCAAGACACCGGAACCTGTCGAATCTTCTAGATGCCTTGCAAATCCAAATTATTGGTTGCTCTGAAAGACGGCTTTTTTGCCTATGTAATCAGGCATCCATTAAAGTGCAACACATTTTGTGCTTCTAAAGTGCAACATTTTGTGGTTCTAAAGAACAACAGTTTGTGGTTCTACACTGGATGGGATATATGTTTGATTTTTGTAGAGAAAGTCTAGGCATGCAACTTACATGGGTGTAAAGCCAGAGTGGTATTTTCCCAGAAAGAAAAAACATTCAATAACTATAGATATCTATTCTATGTTCTTATCCTATAAAAGCCAGTTGCAATATTGGTGGTATTTTATCTTATTTGATATGTTATATATTTGTTATTTCATCTAACAATTAAAGTCATGAAAATACTTTAATAAAGATAAATGATAGAACCAGATTCAATATTTTGTTTAATTTGCTGAATATGGATGCTCCATTTCTTGTGTCTTTTTATGAGTGAATATTGTCTTGGTTTTGTATTTTATTTTTAAAGATATCTGCAACCTAATAGCTGTGGTAACACTGGTCCTAAGTTGGTGCTCATTTATCAGTGGAAGATTTGGGGGGAGGGGGTGCCCCTCGGGGTGCCCCTCCCCCTTAGGTTGGAAAAAATTTTAAATTCCTAGGGTGTTTTTTCGGGCAATTTGGTTCTGGGCCGCCTTTTGAAAAATTTTGGGTCACCCGCCCCCTAACCTTAGCAGAAAGTCTAGATCCGCCACTGTTTATGTATCTTTTAAATTATATGAGTGTCTTAGACTGGTAAAATATGGCAAGTATTTTAACACTGGCTATATATTAAAGCACATTTAATAATCTTCTACATATGAATTATTTAACACATAATATAGTTCATAAATTGTTTCCTGCAGTAGAGATTAGTTCTAAGTTAATCAAAAATTGGTTGGGATAGTACTGGATTCTGTTTGACACACATAATTTGTAAATATTGTCCAATTGTTCCATTAGTGCTATCAGCACTTTTATTTTATCACATCTTTCACTACCACTAAAATAATTAAAAATATAACTGCTGCAAAAATTCCTCGGTTTACAGTATGCGTAAAGTTTTAGCCACCATTGGACATGTATCTAGAGATTCACACACATTCAACACAAAATATCATACATGTATATACCGCTTTAATGTAATAGGTATTTTATGCCATATTTTATGCATAAAACAAATACTTACTAGTTATATGTTAGGTCACTGTTTTTTCATTTTAGTTTTATGATTTTTTTCCTAAAAGATGAAGGGTAGAGGGAAGGAAAAACATAAAAAATAAAATTTCAGAAAAATTGAGGTCAGACAAAAAACTGTAATTTGGATAAAAATAACAGGAATTTTATTGAATAATATTCCAAGTATTTATAGGATAGGGAAAAAAATAAAATTGTAAAAGCAAATTTTTTTGTAATTTCGGTGCTAAATTTTTAAGATAGGAGGATTCTTAAAACTAAAAATAAATTAACAACAACCTTACATACACTTTATACAATGCATGCTATTGCTATTATTGCAGGTCAAAAATTTAACAATTTCTTTCAAAATTGTTGAATTTTATTTTTATGGACTTACATATTTTGGATTTTTTCATTTGATGTACATTTGTATAAAGTTGTATATAAATTATATTTCATGGTATGAATTTTTCACGACACCAGAATAACTGCAAATAAAGTGAAAATTAAGTACACATGTATCTGCGAAAATTTTCACTTATACAGTGTTTGTTTTATAGAAGAATAAAATTTTATTTCTCTTGAAAACAGGCACGAGGCTGTGGAAAAAGCTTTATTAATGTCGTAAATGAGAGAGATCAATTAACACTTGGCAAAATAACATTTCCATCTCTGAAAAAAGAGGATCTGTAAATTGTCATTGTTTATTTTGATTTTTGTGAACATATTTTCTAAAAAACAAAACAAATACACCATCTTTTACATTACTTGTTAAGTCAAGACTTGCTTATTAAATATCATTTTTACAAGTTTGAAAGCCTCATAATGACTGTTAAATAATGTAAAAGGTTCTCCCAGAAATTACACATTATGTGCCCGTAAATTCAGAATTTGACAAGACTTAAAAGTATAATTAAATGTAGAAATATCTGATGCATATATATACTTTATATTAACCTAAAGAATAAAACTGTTTTTGTATGTATTCATTATCACAGATAAATCCTACACAATATTTACCTTGGTATATATTGCATTTCTCTTCCAAAGATTCATATGAACATACTTTAAAGGATTGAAACTTTGGTAATAGATTGTAAAGAATCATTTGTCTTGTGATATGGTAAAATTTTAAATGGAAAGGATTCTTTCATTATCAAAAAATTTATATATTAATTATAGTATAACTAATCATTCATTGTGAACATCAATAAAAATGTCACCAGTGCCGAACTGAACAGAAGGATTAAACGAGTTGTGGAACTTGTTCCGCAACTAGTTTAATCCGCTGCATTGGTGAGTACAAGTGACATTTTTATTAATATTCAGAATGGTCAGTTAATTTTGCTTTTTATTATATAGATTTTCTACTCAAAAACTGACATTGTAGATGCAGATTATTTTTTCATTTCAATGCGCCATTTGTTTGATTGACAGCGACATTGATGACATATTGTGATGTCACTTCCTGTAGTGACTAGAAATTTTCACCGATGACAATATGACATTTATTTAGAGAAAACTTGATAAATCACTGCTATCTATACAATAATCTCATTTTGAATAATACAGACCATGACTGAACATAATCTGTTACAATTTTATAATATTTTGAAGGTTAGGAAAAATGCAGATAGCTGGATTGAAGAAAATTCAAGCTTTTACTCAAAACACGTAAGTACTCAGATTTTCTTTGGTGTCTTCATCCATGTACATGTTGTTATCATAGGGTTATCTTTATATTTAAAGGATACAAACAAACAAATATATTGTATAATTATGACAGTGAATCATGTCTTATCTGAAGAAACTCAAAAGGATGGGTTGCCATAAGATGCTAAAATTGATTCCTGGAGTGTTTGATGTTGAAGAATTTTGTTATAATTAAATCTGTTGTTCAGCAGTATTTGTTTAAACAAAGTGCAATGAAAACTAAAATGGACAAGTAATGACAGTACCTTGTTTGGGCATGGAGAAAATTGTTCTTTCCTAGCAAGGATCTTAATATACATGTAGCAATATAACACATTTGAAAACTGCAATGGCGACTAATATGGACCAGTTATGACAGTGCTTTGAGTTGTTCATGCATAAAATTGATCTTTTCAAAGCAAAGAGTCTATCATTACAAACCCTGGCTTGAACACTGATCATATTTAAACATAGGTCCTTTGATTTGTGAGTTTTTATACATGTTGACTTTTATTGTCCCCTGACCCTACACAGAGCAGGAACATAAAAATGCGGGGCGTCCATGCGTCCGTCCATCACACTTGATTGTAAGGGCCTTCATGCGTACAAATTTCCACAGATTGTCATAAAATTTATACCAAAGATTTATATCACTAACACCTTGGTCAAGTTTGAAAATCAGCCTTGGTTGATACTTTCTGATAGAGTTATGGGATTTCGACCAAAATATCCAAAAATTGACCTTTTAAGTGCTCTCATACCTACAAATTTTGACGGATTTTCATGAAATTTATACCTAAGCTTTATATTACTAATACCTTGGTTAAGTTCAATACTCAGCTTTGGTCGATACTCTTTGTTTGACCAAAATAATGACTCAGTTTTATCCAAAAAATGACCTTGTAAGCGCTCTCATGCGTACAAATTGTGACCAATTTTCATGTAATTTATAACAGAGTTTTATACCACTAATATCTTGGTCAATTTAGAAAATCACCCTTGGTCGATACTTTTCGACGGAGTTATGGGACTTTGACCAGAACAATGACTCCTTTTATCCAAAAATTGGCCTTGTAAGCGCTGTAATACCTACAAATTTTGACGGATTTTCATGAAATTTATATCAAAGGTTTATACCACAAATACCTTGGTCAAGTTCGAAAATCAGTATTGATCCATACTTGATTTGGAAATATGGGACTTTGACCAAAATAATGACTCCTTCTTATCCAAAAATTGACCTTGTAAGCACTCTCATGGCTACAAATTTAAATGGATTTTCATGACATTTATACCAAATGTTAATGCCACTTATACCATGGTCAAATTCAAACATCTGCCTTGGTGGATACTTTTGTATCCCCACACATTCAATTCTGGAACAGCCCTGAATGTTTGAATATACTGCAATTTCATATACAGCATATTAGTATACTGCTTGACTGGCGGGGGACCCAGGAATTCTATTCTTGTTAATCTAAAAATTCAGATATTAAATATAATTCCTTAACATTTTCATATTCAGTATTTCAACATGTATAATACTATTCAGTAGTACAATGAAAAACTGCTTGTTTTCTCGGCTATGTTTAAGTGCCATTGTCTTCTTACGGTGGCTCACTCATCAAATTTTTATGCCCCCGCGACGAAAAGTCGGGGGGCATATTGTTTTACCCTTATCCATCTGTCCGTCCGTCCGTCCGTACAAATGCAAAACACAACTATTCATGTTTTTGAGAAAGTTTGCAAACAAATTCCAACTACCTCAAAGGAATCTAACAATAAGTAGATGTGCACACACATATCTTTTGGAATATTCAAAATGGCCACAGTTGCCATGGAAACTGAAAAAAGGCGGGAAAATTCAAGGTGCCTCAAATTTGATGAAACTTTACAAAAAGAATGTCTAGCACCCATAGAAATGATTTTGGGTCTCAGAATTTTCAAAATGGCTGCTGTTGCCATGGAAACTGGAAAAAGGCGGGAAAATTCAAAGTTCCTCAAAATGGATGAAACTTTACAAGAAGATTGCCTAGCACCCATAGAATTGATTTTTGGGCTCAGAACTTTCTTTTTATATATTTTGGAAAAAGAGAAGGCATATCATTGTGTCCATACTTGTACTGTGTCAACACCTGTATTGTGTCAACGCACAATTAAATATGCACTTGCCATATTGATTCAGGGTCCAATTAGCGGGGGCATAATTGGTTGCCATTCGGCAAAAGCTCTAGTTGAATTTGTGTCAGATTTTGGAACTACTTCCGTTTTCTCTAATTTAATGGCCTTGTAATTCATGAATGTCTTCTATTGGTCAAATTATCTTACCAGTTTTCATGAAATTCTTGATATAACTTTCTAGAATTTAGACAAAAAATAGTCCTAATGTTAAATTAAGGGGAAATCCAGAGAAATCTATTTCCTGCCAAATTTCTAATATCTTGTATCTCCGTTAAAATCAAACAGACCTATATGTTTCTTATTACAATTTCATTGAGTCTACAATACTTAATCAATGAAAATAGGTTTCAAGAAATTCTTTAGACAAACAACAAGTGGGCATCCTTAAATATCATTGTGCTTGCCAAACTCCAAATTGGATGTTATCACATACATTTTGTATTTGCTGATACATGTTTATTTCATTGCATATTTTGATAGGGACACTTTCAGCATGTTCAGTTTATTGCTAATAACTCTGCATGAAATACCAAACTCCTAAACCTAGATGATTCATTAAATCAGACGAATTTCCTGTGAAAAGTATAAAAATGGTATTGCTTTCCAAATACAGGAAGAGTAATTGCATGGTAAAATATTAATAAGACTTTGATTATATTTTACTTTTTTAGTGATCTATATGAAGGTAGACAATCAGATATAAGAAGTAAATGTCTGGAGAAATGGAAGGTAATTTATATTTAGATATACATGTTACTGTTGTAATTAAAGTCAAACCTCAGTAGTTTTAACTGCAGGGATTTTCTTACTCATTTGGAACAGGGTCCCTGATCACATGCTGTTGTGAAAATTAACATTTAAATAATTGAAATTTAAGCTTTAACTGAAGCAAAATTTTAATAACTAAAGTATAAAGTGGAAATTTGATGAAGTAAGCAGCAAATAAGTAATGAAAATTAAGCAGAATCGGCTCTTGCATAGATTGGGGAAAAAAAGCCTTTTTGACATTGGGACTTGGGTCTGTATTTGATAATATGTACATGTGCATATTTTTTCGGAATTTTTCATCATGTAATTTTTGCAGGTTTTGCCCCTTTACACTAAGAAATAATTGGCTAAATATTTGAAATACAATGACAATGCTTCATATTAGTGGAAGTAAGACTCAAAATACAAATGACTTTGCAGTTTTACTTGCCATACACAGAAATGGCTTCGGGCTAGTTGGTTAAGTCTAAGACTGTTGGGGTTTGCTGAGATAGGACTTGGAATGTGTAAAACCAGCGGACACATGTATTTATACACCCTACAATAGAAGTTTTAGGGTTTATATACATGTAGGAATCGCTCTTTCTGTGTGTCTGTCTGTTTGCACTTCTAGTAAGTGCAACTACTCTTAAACCACTTAAGAATTTTTTTTACACTTTACACAAAGGAAGGACACTATACATGTATGGAGATGTGCATGAAGGAATATAATTATTTGTCCGAAATCAGTAAGTGCAGATCATTTGACTTTAACTTTTTATTGATTCCTTCTGCACATATTACCTTGTAAGCACAACTCAACCCTGGAGGGATTTTGATGAAACTTTACACAAAAGAATGGCATTGTATGGAAATGTGCATGAAGGAATTTATTTATTGTATGACACCAAGAAGAGGAGATAATTTGACCTTAACTTTTCATCCATTCCTTCTGCAATGAATTTTTGGACTTGGACTAATTTTCAAATAGGTAGACATTTTGAAAGAAAGATTTGGCAGGGAAATATTTATTTGTGCATCCATCCATGTGTATTTAGTGCCCAAATGAATTCTTTGTTCTAACTTATGCACATGTTCACTTTTCATTTGTCGACTTTGTGCAGAGGTGTTAGTCTAGCCTTGCAGACAGCACTTTTTTGGAACCTGACAATCATACTCCCTGATGTTGTTAGATTTGGGTAAATGCATTTGTATTATTTCTCAAAAATTACATTCAAAGGGAGTAGATTAATTCTTGTTGAATTATGAAATATATTGAATGAGTTTTAAAAAGAAATAATAGATCATTTTTTGCTAGAAAAATATTGCATCTTTTAATTAAGTAACACATGTTTGTAGGTTCCAGATGAAGTAAGAACACAACCAACAAAACAGAAACCAGATGTTGTAGCCTCAGATCTTCTAGGAGTAAGTTTTATTGTTTCAATATGTTACTACATGTACGTCCAAAACTTTACTATGTTGACAGTATTGTTTGTCACTTTTCCATATGTATTGTATTCAATAAGTTGCTGTTATATCATGCTTCACTTTGAATAGTACTTTGTTTTAACAACTTTTTCACTGATGCCATAAGGCTTGTTTGAATCTCACTTTACTTGAACAATTACATTGTACTAGGGTATGTACTTCAAAAATCATGTCAGTTATTGCTTCAAGCGAACAGGTCTTGTTACTGTTTGTACAGAAGTTACTTTTAAAGAGAGAAATGTTATGGTTAAAGTGACAGTTGTTATATTACAATTATTGGTACTTAAGTACATTGTGTATACATGTAGATTTTATATACTGTTTTATAGTTATCATTATCATATACTGTGAATTCATTTAATTTCGTGGGTACCAATTTTCGTGGGTAGAGAAAAAAAGACATTTCGTGGTGTACGTAAATTCGTGGATTGGCACTTGTTCCAAGAAAAAAATTAAATTTATAAAATAAAGATTATAAAATTCATGGCTTCAGTACCTTCAATATTGATGTCAAAACACCAAAATTCAGAACTGTACCTGTAATTAAAGTGTCACCTGTAATTAATGATTTATAGTAATGTGTAGATATTTTGTAATTAGGTAACCATCTGACATAACCATACTCCATTCGTTATTTATAAATAGACAAATGTATTGATTGCAAAATAAACATGTCTTTTTCAGCAGAACATAATTAAAACTTTAAAAGTTTAATTAATGATATAATATAAAAACTGAATTGAAATGGTTCTTGTCCAAACTTTTTAACTGTAAATCAACACTTTAGCGTAATTGATAAACAAAACAGGAAGCCAGTTACCACTAATTTGTTAACTGGGAAACACTTGGAAATAAAGCATTTTAACTTATTGTGCTGCTATTAAAGGTTCAAGAGAATGCATATTTACTTATTGTTGGATATATCACTTAGTTTGGGGCTCAGGTACAAGTGCAAGGTTTATGGCCTTCGTTGATCAGGTCCTTCATTATGTTCATTCATTTGTGTTTGAAACTTGCACAAGAATATCACATTTCGTTGAGTATTTGAATTCGTGGTTTGGGGACACCCACGAAAACCACGAAAATTGGTACCCCACGAATAAAAATGAATTCACAGTAATTACATTCATTCTGCTTCGAATGGAAATACCTGTGTTTGATTGGTTACGAGTACTTCTGATATTTTTTGTCACTGTGTTTTATCAGTCAGTAAAACTACATCAGCACGAGACTCATTGACAACGACAAAAGTAAACAAAGACGGCGGAGTAATCTAGACAAGGAAATGATGCATCTACCACAATTTTCATTAAGTTATCGTGAGTGAAAACTTGCATTCCATTTATGGATTGTAATTGAATGCAATTTTTTTTAGTTTTATTGTCGTGTAAAAGCATGGACCATAGCACATTTTTCACATGAAGCGCTTGTGTGCTTCATTCAAAATGTGCTGCAGTCCATGCTTTTAAACTCCAATAAAACTACAAAATATTGCATTCAATTCTTAAATAAACAGCACAAGTTTTAAAATATCAAAAAGTATAACAACTTTGATTTCAAAATTATAGTACATATATGTAGCCTCTTCATTTCACTGCAGATTTAAATTTATTTTACTTCATTTATTTATATTTTTTTCAGAAAGAAGACACAGAATATCTAACATATAATATAGACAAATTAGAATCAACAGATTTACATAATATTAAAAGTCCCTTTGATTATCGATGTTATGTGATTGGTAATACTGATAGAAAGAGATGGTATATGTTAGGTTGTGGGGTAAGTACAAAGAGATGGTATATGTTAGGTTGTGGGGTAAGTACAAAGAGATGGTATATGTTAGGTTGTGGGGTAAGTATAAAGAGATGGTATATGTTAGGTTGTGGGGTAAGTACAAAGAGATGGTATACATGTATGTTAGGTTGTGGGGTAAATACAAAGAGATGGTATATGATAGATTTTGGGGTAAGTACTGATATGTGATTGGTAATACTGAGAGAAAGAGATGGTATATGTTAGGCTGTGTGGTAAGTATTGATATGTGATCGCTGATATATGTCCTGACAAAATATGCAAAAAGAGATGGTATATGTTAAGCTTTGTGTTAAGTGTGATAAGTAATACTGACAGAAAGATGGTACAAAATAGATGATACATGTTAGGCTTTTGGTTAAGTATGACTGGAAAAACTGAAAGAAAGAGATGGTATGTATGAAGCTGTTTGGTAAGTATGTGATTAGTTACACTAACAGAGAAATGGTATATGTATATGTTAGGCTGTTTGGTAAGTGCTCATATGTGATTGGTAATGCTGACAGCAAGGACACTAAATAAAGGATATTTTGAAACCCTTTAATTTAGGAACATCTTGACTGGTCCAGTAGTAGCACCAATCAAGTGCTGATGGGCATAAAATAATGTGACCTTGATCTCAATTGCATGGTCCAGTTACCATGTAAAGTTTCTCTGATTTTAAAAAAGTCAATTTCTCATGAGTGGTAGGTCAATAATGTTTAGAATGTAGGTTGGTCTTAAGTAGTACATGTCAGTCTAGCGTATGACTTTTATATTTCTCCTCAAAATCACGGTTTAATGGCCATGTTAAGTTTTTCTGATTAAGTCCATATAAGTTCAATAACTATTTATAGTGGTAGGTCAATAATATGTAGTATGTAGCTTTGTCTTTGATAGAGTATGTCAAACTGGCAGATGATTTTTATACCCCCCGCAAACAAAGTTTGGGGGGGTATATAGGAATCACCCTGTCTGTCTGTCTGTCCGTCCGTCTGTCCGTCCGTCTGTCCACACTTCTCGTAAGCGCAACTCCTCTTAAACCACTTGAAGGA
>MJUU01045180.1:7102-26216 GCA_002080025.1 Modiolus philippinarum
CTTTTGGGATATTTGCAAATATATTTCTATGGATTTGGATTATTGATACACCCCTATATTTCTTAGAGTTTCCTATGTTGCCATTGTTTATGTAGCCTGACGGTTCGATTCACTCACTCAGCCAACAATTCGGTCGGTAATGAATTTTGATTTAATGATATAATGATGAATTTAAAGTTTGTTTTTTTTTTTGCTTTTTTTTTTGTTTCAGTTACACATGATTTATTCGCGCGAGATCTTTTTGTGTATCACGTAGCTTAAGGGAGTTTGAGTGTCAGATTTCAGAAGTATTCCATATTCTCGGGTTTTATCCACTCAACCAGGCTTATTTTTTTGCACATGGATCATGCATAAAATAGACAATATGCAAAAAAAGCATATAAACAGCTAATGAGAAATGAAGGATAACTCTTGAGAGAACTGTTTCCCGACAAAATTTTGACGTCTTATATCTCAAAAATTCTTACATGGATTTTCAATTTTTTTTTGCTCATGTTCTATTAGCAAAGTTCTTCAAAATAAAAGGTCAGAATTTTAACTGTAATTAGAAAATTTCTGACACTCGTACTCCCTTAAATCTATTGAAACAGTTTTACATAGTAGGTATATCATCAGATGTCTTTATAAAAGATTTAGGAAACAGATTCGTATGACAAAAGGCACATATTGCTTAAACAATTTCGTCTATAAAGCACTTGTTTCATTTCAAAGCAGACGAACAGGCGATAATTGTATGCGTATGTGTGATCTAGAACAAAACAGTCAACAGTAAGAAAGGGAATAACCTTATTTTATTGAAAAAAAAGTTGTCATTGGCAAAATGTTGTGCTTTGTCATAAGTAACAAAGCACATAGAAAAGATACCATACTGATACTCAGGTCTCATTATCAAATACAACTCTGAAAATAGCATGAGGTATGGGCAAAGCTCATTGTTGAAGGCCTCTTTAAGACTTCTTTAAGACTTCTAGATGAAGTACAACAATAAAAGGTTGTTCCATTGCTTAGGTTTAAAATGTATCTGTAGAATCATTGTTTTATGTGCAGTTACTCCATATCCCTTCATTGTGCATGTACCCGGTCACACGAATTCCATCAGGAAAAATACTAGTTATGTAAACAGGATAAGTGTCTCCTGCTCTGCATGCATCATCTGTTATTTGAGATGTAATATTGCCAAAGCCAACAAAAACTATCCAAGACCAAATTAAGTCTGATATTTGGAATGGCATGTCTAGTGGCATTCAAAACAAATGAGCTGCAGGCTCTAGTATATTACATTACAAATAAAAGATTAGTTGTGATGACTACCAGTAAAAGATTAGTGTTGGTGACCATACATCTTTTTGAGAGTCATAGTGCAGCAACCTGTCGTGAATATCTAGCTTATTTTCGGAGTTTAATCAACCAGTATGACACACGACTAAATTGTACCTAATATCGAAGGAAATGATGTGACGCTTTGGTTTTGACTGGTCGTAAACGTGAAATATGGTGCAAAGGTTGAGAATCAAAGGTCAAAGATCAAATTTTCAAAATTTACTTTTTTGTATATTTAAAAAGTTATTCTCAAATGATTGCTTTTATTATCGTTGATTTTGTCTCTCAGGTGTTTTATGATAGAAATAAAAGCAAAAATGAAGAACAATAACCCATTTGCAATATGAATTACGTCCCCTTTCTCAAATAAAGAAAATTTCCACTTTTAGGGATTTCAAAGCAAAATAAATTGTAAAAAGTAAGTAATAAAACAAAAATAAGTAATTTACATTCATTTAATGAGTATTTATAAATTTTTGACAACCTGAAATATAAATACTGATATATGTGAAAAAAATATAGTCCAATGAAAATACCTTGTTAAAACAACCATTCAGAGTCATTTTTTTAATAACCATTTTATAAAAAACCTTTCATCAAATTCTCTTCAATTGTTCAGGCGGAGTTGCGGAAAGCATACCGATACCTATTATGACAAAGAATTGTAAAGCCTTTGTATGGTTATGGGAAACCCTCAAAATTGGTCAAATCAAAATCTAAATTAGAAAGTGAACTGCAGCATCATGAAATTAAGGTTCTCTGAAAGTTTCATTAGATTCAATTTATTGTTGTAGGAGGGATCGCAGAAATACCCCCTAAAACATAGAATGGTAAAGTGCATGTATGGCCTTGGGGAACCACAAAACATGATCAAATCAAAAGGTTCAGTGTGGTTTCATGTGATAGTTTCATCAAATTACAATGACTGGTTTTGGAGGAGTTGCAGACGCCATACCAGTACCCCCTAATGACAATACATTGCGTAAACCATGTTTGGTTATTTGAACCCTTTAAATTGCTCAGATCAAGATCTAAAATAGAACGTGTAATTATTTTTTATTGGGGCTAAAAAAGGGATAATTCAATCTTCAATAGTTTCGAATTTCTTCTTTTATCGAGCACTGCATTTTAATGTATCATATTTCATTGAAGCTGATAATGCTTTTTGAATATCGAAATGTTAACATATGTCCGGCATCATTTTAAAAATTATGAAGATATTGATCATATATCGGAAAGGGGAAAATTTGGAAATCTCAGAGTACTGCAGTTTCTATATTTTGCTGACATGCATGAATAAGTAGTGTTTCTATTGTTTGCACTTGTATTATACTTCACTAAAACATTCTATCCATTCTAATTGTTGTCCACTGTTTTTGTTTTCGTTTCTTACGTATATGTCGGGTACTTTATGATGGATAGCATTCAATTTCTCGTACCGTCTAATTATTTTACGAAATGATATGGAGTAAATGAACATGAGATCATAACACATATGTTAACTCCAACTGCAATAATTTTCATGAGCTGTATGGCCATTTCGGAAATTAATTCCTCATCAGCAGCACTAGAACCCAAACAAAGGAAATCCATAATTTCAAAAAATGTTTAAAATGCATAAAACCAAACAAAATCCGAATAATCAGTAATATCAAATATATATATTAATTTATCTATTATTCCCCACATTTACACCACAGTGTTCGGTTTCAGTTTTCTAGACATCTTTCTTTACACCTTTCCCAACAGCCTAATCCTTACAACACTTATACATGGAAACTGTTTTCTAGTTAGTTCACTTTATGTCTATGGGAGTCTAGGATGATGTTTATTTCGCTGAACTTGATTACTCTTTATTTAGGGGCCAACTCAGACATGCCGTTGGGTGTGGGGTTTCCTCACCGTTCATTGAAGATCTTATGGTGGCTTTGAGTTGCTATTACTCCCCTTTGGGTCGTTGTCTCTTTGACATATTCCCCGTTTCCCTTCTTTTTCCTAATAGTGTTTTGATTTGAACACCACTACAGGCAACAAGCTACGAAGGTATAATGTTTTGACCTGTTCGACAGTCATGTTCCTGCAATCAAAACAACAGAATTTTATGAAACTGTATAGCTATTAAGGAAATAACGCTTATATGTGCATATTGACAGAGAATTCTGAATAATCACTTTTCTTGAACTTTTTCACCATTTAAACTAGGAAATTTAATCAAGTAACCTCTGAAGTAGTTCCTATCCGTAAATTTTTCATACAATGTATTTTTATTTGCAATGGAAAGGTACATAGAAACGTAGTATACTTATATTCATTTCTTTCTATCCGTTGTTACCTATAATTCATCAATAATCTGGATACATTCTAATGATGTCTGCATAAAAGGATTTCACAAACAGTTGCTATGATGAAAGTATCATCCTTCTAGGGAAAATGATGTCTCAACCAAAAGGTCGTATTCAGGAACAAAGCCAATATGTACAACTTAACACTATTTCTAGTTAACGGCATGTAAGTCAAAAGTTGCGAGACTTACATAAAATGTGTCGACAATCTATTGCTGGTCCCTATACTTATTGTCGATTGCAACAACGGCAGTAGAATACCGAAGGAACAAAGGAGTGAAATTTACAAAAATCGAAGTCCAAAGACACGGCCAAAACGAGAACACAGAAGACAATGACGTTAGACACAAAAACAATGACGTTAGACAGGTACAAAGCACAGAAACAGAAATTACAACATTAAAAAAAAGGCACTCACAGTGTGAACTCCAGAAAAACTGAGAGTGACATCAGGTGCTCCGGAAGGGTAAGCATGTCCTGCTCTGTTAACAGCACCCGTCACACTGCAAGTGTGGAAAATATGTTTTTAAAGGATCTGTTAGGTAGCTGATTGGTTAATGCCATTTTCTTAAACTTAGACATAACCAATAAAAATCCAGGGTACGTCTTACTTCTCTAACCCTCAAACAGTACCTTGATTAAATTTTGAAATAACTTAGTATTCAAACATTAACACGGACAAATCGGTTCCACAAACATCACTAACGAAGACAAAACTAAAATGATATACGAGACAATACAAAAAACTAAAGCACTTACAGTGTGAACTCCCTTAAAACTGAGAGCGACATCGGGTGGTCCGGAAGGGTAAGC
Organism: Modiolus philippinarum; assembly: GCA_002080025.1. NCBI lineage: Eukaryota > Metazoa > Mollusca > Bivalvia > Mytilida > Modiolidae > Modiolus > Modiolus philippinarum. The sequence continues at coordinate 11,578 of MJUU01045180.1, forward strand.
ATGTCTTGCTCTGTTAACAGCACCCGTCACATTGTGAGTGATTCAATCCGGGAAAATGTCAAAGTCGGTAGTCAAATCCGGGAAGACGTGAATCTAGCTGAAAATGCCCACTTTCAATTGGGATACTGACACGTCATATCTTTCAATTATGTTATGGTGACGGCCATAGAATTTCTTGAGGGATGAAATTAACATAGGTTGAACAAATCCCTGACTAAGGAGCTTTTGGGACAGTGTTTCTGTTCTGTTCAAAAAATCACTGTACAAACTACACGCTCGACAGTAACGAATCAACTGTGAAATGTACACTACATAGGCTGGAGAGGTAGGTATATTGCTGCTAAGAAAGGGAATGTTCATATTTGGGAAATTAAAATCATCACGCTTGTCATATAGCTTAGATTCCAAACGTCTATCTTCTTCAATATACAATAAAAGATCTAGGTACGAAGCTGAAGTAGTTTTTTCAGTTGTTTCTTTAATATTAAGCTCATTTGGATAGATCTGACGAAAATACTCCTTAAATCTAGGATTATTAAGAGAAATGAAATAAAAGGGACAACTGGAAACACCTACAATGGCTGAAAATTATAATTACATGCCACAATCTGCTAGGAAACTACACAGGAAAAACACAAATTAGACAAACGTAAACAATGATAAGAACTCGGGGACAGCCGGACTTGGTACCGGCACTAGCAAAAGTACATCGACTATGTAGCGGAAGCTGAAATTTAAGGACTGGGTTAAATGTTTTTGTTTACTTTGGATAAGCCCTTGTAAAAACTTAGCCTCGTACGAGTTAAGGAAAAGGTCTTCTAAAAGCGGCGCACAGTTTGTTCCCATAGGAATCCCTATTGTCTGTTTGAAAACACGACCTCCGAATTCGACAAAAATATTGTCGATCAAAAATTCTAACATTTTGATTACGTCAGTATTAGTGTACTTCTTGTTTGAATCAGTGTGGTTTTTAACAAAATATGTCTTGTCTTTCCCTATTATACTAAATATGTGTATCTGCATTCTCCATTTTTTGTGCAGAAACATTGATGTATTAAATTTGCAATTACTGTTTTCAGTTTATTGTGTGGCAGGGTTGTATAAAGTGTAGAAAAGTCAAAAGTTTGAATGCTATGGCAATGGGTAAGACTAGTTGAAGATAGATGTTCAAGGAGATCTTTTGAAATTTTAAGAATCCACATTTGATTCACACCGCTTGTGGAGTAAGCTTTATTACAGTAATTTTTCAGGCCATCTCTGACTGCGGTCAACAAAGTAGTGAGGAGCTTTGAAAGAGTTTTAGTGGTGCATCTGGAAGACCCGGCAATGAATCTCGGTTTGTATGGATTTTTATGAAGTTTAGAAACCCAGTAGATGTAAGGGAGTTGATTGTTTTCATCATTAGCTTTTATGCCAAATGATGCTAACACTGAAAGGTGATTTTTTACAATCTCATCCCTCGATATTGTAGTAGGGGTATAAGTAGGGTTTCTAGATGAACTGTCGATGCCAATCTCCTTCACAAGGCAGTCGAGATAGTGTTTCTTACACACAAACAGTATGTTGTTAGAAGCTTTGTCTGCAGGGACAAAGATGTAATTTCCATGGAGGTTGGACAGAGTTCTTACTACAAGGAGATCTTCACATCTACTGAGATTTCTTGATTTCGTAGCTGTTTTTAAGCGCCGGATGCGATTTACAATTAATGACTTTAGTGACCTGATCCAAAATTTCTGAAGGATTAGTAAATCATTTAGTAATAAACATTTTTATTCCCCCGTTTTGAAAAAAAGTGGGAATATAGTATTCATTTTGTTCGTCTATCCGTTCGACCTTAATATTTGCAACTCCTTTTAAACTGCTGAAAAATCTGATGAAACCAATGGCAACCTCCATCTCATGATGACACAATTCACTATCTATTTTAGGTTTAAATGCTACCAATTTTGGGGATTTCTCATAACCAAGCATGGACATTTTCAGTTATTGCTATAAGGGGGTACTGGTATATGCAATCTACAACTCCTCCCAAACCAATGAGTACAGTTTGATGAAACTTTCAGAGAATCTTAATCACATGATGTCATATTGCACCTCTTATTTTAGATCTTGAACTGGGCAATTTTAGGGTTGAAATAACCATACATGGTTTATGCAATGTATTTGTCATTAGGGGGTACTGCTATGTAGTCCACAATTCCCCAAAACCAGTTATTGTAATTTGATTAAATATCACATGATGCCACACTGCACCTTTTGATCAGATTTTGATTTTTTTGTGATTTCCAATAGCCAAACATGCACTTCAACCATCTCGGTTTTTAAGGAGTACTTGTTTGCTTTCTGCGACCCCCCCCCCCCCTTTACACCAATAAATGGAATTTAATGAAACGTTCAGAGAACCATAATTGCATGATGCTATAGTTCACTTTCTATTTCAGATTTTGATTTGACCAATTTTGAGGGTTTCCCATAACCATGCAAAAACTTTTCCATTCTTTGTCATAATGTGTATCGGTATGCTTTCCGCATCTCCGCCTAAACAAATGAAGAGAATTTAATGAAACTTTCGGAGAATCTTTATCACATGATGTCATAGTGCACTATCTTTTTTAGACTTCGATTGATCAATTTTAAAGGTGTCCCATTGCCAAACATTAACTTTACCATGCATTATCTGAAGGGGGTAATGGGATACTATCCGCAACCCCTCCTAAACTAATGGATGGATTTAATAAAACTCTTAGAGAACCTTTTACACATGATTCCTTCGTGCACTTCCTGCTTTAGATTTTGATTTTACCATTTTGGGGAGTTTAACATGAAAACGTTGACTTAGCTTTTCATTTATCTAAATGTTGGGCGGGGGTATCTTTTAAGTGAGCTATGCTCACATTATTTCTAGTTTCACATTGCTGACAATGACTTCTGTGTACATGTTTTGAGTTATTTGTGTCACTTTTACATTATTTGTTTACAAAATTTTTGATAAAATGACATTTAAAAAGATGATTCTCATTGATCGTTTTAACAAGGTATTTTCATTGGACTATATTTTTGTCACAAATGCCAGTATTCATATTTCAGGTCGTCAAAAAAATTATAAATACTCAGTAAATGAATGTAATTCAAACTGCGAATGGGTTATTGTTCTTGATGTTTACTTTTATTTCTATCATAATACACCTGAGAGACAAAATCAATGATAATAAAAGCAATCATTTGAGAATATTTTGAGATATGAAGACATATATATATATAAATATATATTTCAAGATGTAGACAGGAATAAAAGCCCTGTCCTTGATAAACTGGAGTTTTCAATGTATCGTATGCGTTTTTGTCACATGTACATTCACTCCATATCTTTTCATTTTTCCTATTTGAAATGTTTAAAATATCCAAAAAAGTAAATTTTGAAAATTTGACCTTTGACCTTTGACCTTAGATTCTTAACCTTTGCACAATATTTCACGTTTACGACCAGTCAAAACCAAAGCATCAAATCATTTCCTTCAAAAATAGGTACATGTATAATTTAGCCATGTGTCAGGGTGGATGATTAAATTTGAAATTTTAGACTCTAGGTTGCTGCTCTATCAGTCTCTTGCGTTATTTCTCGTTTATTTCATAGGCGTTCTGTTATTGATAATAAAATATGGTTTGTGACGTCCTGGTAGTTAAGTGTTTTCTAGCATTTTGACATACATGTAAGTAATCTGTACGAGCAAAAGGGAGTTTACTTAAGGGAAATAGAAATTACACTATAGAAAATATGAAACCACCTTAGCGGTGGTTTAGCCGTGATTTAAGGGACCCATAAAATTCAAATGGATTCCAAAAATGGTTCTAATATTCGTACTTTCAGAGGCTTGGTTCCGGCTTTAGATAAGTCCAGGTAAACAGGCATTAACATATGTGTTATGGTCTCATGTTCATTTACTCCATATCCTTTCGTAAAATAATTAAGATACAAGGATTTGTTTGACATTACTAGTCTTCCATTGGGTGGAAACCACAATTACATACAGCAAACATGGAAGATCTTAAACAAAGAGGGTGGAAATTAAGTATAAAAAACTGCAAAAAAATTATATAAAAGACACTTGGCTGCCCTTAGCTGATTTTGGCTTGACATTTAGATCATATTGGTTATTTGTTCTCTATCAGTTTTTTAACATCTTCAAAACGTTTAGATTTTATCTACACTGAAGAGACATAAGTTCGGTATTTAGTCATTTGGCATGTACAATAAGCGTAGATATATACTCCAACACTCATCACAATTTATATCATTCATTGCATGATAATTATTTTTCGTGTCCTTTAAAGTAGATATTCTTGCTATTGAATATGATATTAAGTATATTTTGAAGAGAAAGACTTGTATGCTTGGTACATAAATAAGTCATCATAAAATTCAACTAAATAGCAAAAATAAGGCAAACTTGTGCACTTAATAAAAGAAGAAAAAATAACTTAAGAAATCGCTAGCAAAATACATGTGGCAAATTAGCCTAAATTCATAAGACTTTCACATCATAAAAGCAACATAAGACTAAGAGACAGTCTTATCATAAAGACAGCAAAGGACCATAAGAGATTGACATCAGAAAAATAAGAAGAGGACTGTAAAAATTGCATAAAAAGAAAAAAGTAAACAGAAAATGATCGAAAGATATGCATGTAGAAATAGCTCAAGGACATAATACATTCTTATTACAAAAACAACCAAAGACCATGCAAATCAGAAAAAGCCAATCTAATATGACTCTTCTTTCGCTTTGGAAACAAAGCTATGTTCCAATTCCAAAAATATTTAGCACATGCGTATATATTTTACAAAGGGACGTTCGTAATGTACAGTTTCACATTTTATTCACTCAATATTCATTTATTGCATATTTTTATGTTAATAATGTTTTAAATAATGAATCACCAAAAAAAGCTGCTTGAAATATTGACAATAATAGAAATTTACAACCAGTTATGAATTTTAGACCCGGAACTGAAATTGACATAACCGTAACCTAGCAACGAATGTCTTGTTGTTATGAAATCTTATCTGTTTCACATCATGCTCTACAATTTAAATAACGTTAATAAAATTATAAATTTGTGTTTAATCCTTTTCTTTTCTTTTTTGGCTTCAAATATAACATACATTCTTGTAGCTAAGAAATCACATAAATCAGAAATACAACCGGCTCTCACTTATACCCGCTTCGATTTTAAAATATCCGTATTTTATATTCTTATAACAGATTATTTGTATTTATTCATAGCTTATGTAACTTCGGTATTCTGTTATTTATGAGCAACTTGTATTGATAAAATAATGAATATAGATTTCTCTACGTTCATTTANTTTTAAGTAGTTTTCAGACATATTTTAATTCTTGTGTCAAACCAACTTTTGCGCTCTAAGAGCCGCTTCGAATGTTCAAAACGCTTGTTAAATATATCAGAATCAAAATAGATTATTGCAATTGGGCTCTATGGGAATTAGAACAAGGTCAGACCTTATATTTGCTTTCATTTTATACCTCGCTATCACTGGGTATAAAATATTGACAAATATAAGGTCTGCCCATGTTCTAATTCGCATAGAGCCGCTTGCAATAATCTATTTCTTAAATGACCATTACACATGAAAATCACAAAAACAACCAAAATCGGTAAAATATCCATAAAACAAAGAGGATTAATGATCATTAGACAAGCATATTGGGGGCAGATTTGAAAAGACCATAAGGAAAAGGAAAAATATTATCACAAGCGAACTGCTCGAGAAAAACACTAATGAAGACAAGACACAAACACAAATAACGACAGGACATCGGGACAGCCGGACTTTGTACCGGCCCTTGCAAAAGCCAGCGCTAAGCTTAAACCGGTTTATTGGTACCCAAACCTCCCCTTTCTTTATCCCGTTTCCCTATAGTTTAATAAAGATACAAATAAAACTAAATACAGGAAGACTACTAACTCCAAGACCACTATCTTGAAAAAGAAAATCATTTACAAAACGGAATTGTTCATAGAGTGCTCGCCGCTAAACTTCCGGCTAGCTCTAGGAGCCTAGTCTGCTGGTTAAACACTATAAAACATATTACAAAAACAATCAATGGGGCTAAGGGTGAAAACAGGAGTTATTGTAGAATACCACTAAAGTACAGACGTGATGACCTGCTACTTTTGTGTTTATTCGGGAATTTCATTAACTTTGATTATATTTAGAATGCAAGCTTGGCATAGAAATCACGTCAAAGTGAGGTGTCCTTGAAAATCATACCAATAGTATGGTTATATTGTTAGTGTTTGCTCAATGGAGCCTCAACTTATTAACATGTATTATATGTTAATTTCAGATACACAGATATCTACTTTTTTACACAATAAAATAACGACAATTCCGATCTGATATATCAATGTTTCTGCACCAAATACAAATACCCCAGTGAGCTTGAAATTAAAGAGACAATCGATACACTAAATTCTGCTTCATACCTTGACCTTTTGTTTTACACTGACGAGCATGGACGTCTGAAATCTAGATTATAGGACAAACGTGATGATTTTAACTTTCCAATTGTGAACTGTCCCTTTCTCTGCAGCAATATACCTACCTCCCCAGCATATGGAGTGTATATTTCACAATTAGTTCGTTACTGTTGAGCGTGCAGCTCATACAGTTTCTTTGTGGAAAGAGCAAAAACACTGTCACAAAAACTGCTGAGTCAGGGATATGTTCAGCCTTTGTTACTTTTGTTCCTTCAAAAATTATATGGCCGTCACCACGACATCATAGATAAACATGAATTGTCACTGTCACAAATGAAAACTTACATTCTCAGCTAGATTCACGTCTTCCTGGATTTGACATTGCCGGTTTTGACTTTACCCTGGATTGACCCACTGACAGTGTGACGGTTGCTGTTGACATGTGCATCCTTCCGGAGCACCTGATGTCACTCTGATTTTTTTAGAGTTCACACTGTTAATGCTTAAGTTTTTCTGTGTTTATAGATAGTGTTAATGTGCTTTGTGGGCATATGGTGTCTTTGGTCTTCTTATGTTCTTGCTTTTGCCTTGTCCCTGGACTTTGATTTATGTAATTTTGTGCTTTGTTCCTTCGGTGTTCTACTGTCGTTGTTTGGCGCCGCTTTAATGTCGAAAATAACTTTAGGTGGTACGGGGTCTAAAATTCTGTCAAATAGAATTTTCTGATTTTTCACGATTTACCCTTTGTTATTAGAGCATACAAAAAGTAAAATAAAAATAAGGGGTCACCGGGCATATAAGAATGAAATATGAAATGTAAGAATCTGCTATTTTGGTGGAAATAATAGGGAAAATTAGCGAATTTTAACAAAATTTTAAATTATTTTACTTACATCAGATAGAAGTTTTTGACATTTGGTAAATTAATAGCTAATATACTGTCCTTCAATTTCCCTGAAAAAAAAATTTGGGGGTCACCGAACTTATTTTTGAATAAATCGCGAAAAACTCATTTTTCCTATTATTTCTATACAAATTATTTCCCCTTAATGGAAAAGGAGTTAGCTGAAAGGTTCAATATTCTGCATGGTTTCGCAATACAAATGGCATATTTAATCAAATTTAACTATTATAAGACATTGAAAATGGTTTTGGCAACGTTCCCATAGTGAATTCCTTTTTCAGTCACATGCACAAGAATGATGCGCAATTTTTAACTCCAGTACTACCTTAAGTCTTTTTTCTTCATTCGTTTTATTCATCACAGACTATGATTGGAGGAAGTTAAACATTCGTCAATTTGAAATTGTCGCCACTTGTGGAAATTGAACGTCGATCGATTCTTTTTTTCTTTGCTTCAACTGTCCAAAACAACTGTTTATATCGCCAGTCAAGATAATGTAAACCTATTTTTAACAACATTTTTGTGTACTTATTTAGTAAGGACACATTTTCTGGTATGTGTTTGGAAATGTTGTACAGCTCATTACACCATAAATATTACATATACATGTGTTTACATTATCAGCACACATGCATTCCTGCTCAGGCTCAATATATTTTCCAAGATGGAAACAATATACTGAAAAGCAAAGATTTTAATCTTGTAAGAATCGTTAAAGCATATTTTTAATGCAGATTACCATTATAACTTTGAATGTGTCATCAGCGCTCTTTTCTTCCTTTTTATACTTGCAAAGATTCAAACCATTTAACCATTCCATTAATCAAGTTTTTTTTCGGTAAACGCTTTCCTTTTTCAATCATACGCATTATCGTTTTTCATGTACTTGAATTTTCAATAATTATCAACATTTTTTCACTACCCAAAATCAAAAAGTAATGACGTCAGGTATGTCATTTGTTTCAAAAATACAGAGTTGGACCTCCCCTCTAACGAACTTTACTGCTTTATGAAACTTGGGTATTTATAGCATTTTGAAACCATTGGGCCGATGCCAATACCGGTTGACCAGAGTTCCCCGGGGGTATTCACAAACCCAATAGTCACACTTGTCTGACATGAAAAGGCTACCATGCGTTTTAGAGAATTTGACTATTTGTATCAAAATTCTAAACCCTTAAAATATTAAGTCTTCATTCCGTGTAATGCACTAGGTGGATGTCCTTGGTACTGAATTTGGCCTCCTATTTCGATATTTTTGGTAATGAACACTTCTTTTTGACTACTATTGGATTATGGCTTTCCATATTGTTTGCTTTTAATGCTGGTAATGGAAGGTTACTCCTTGAAACACGTGTACGGCATAACGAAATTTACCGTTTTATGCAACTTGGTTTTTACACCAGTGATAAAACGCTTACACCATTGTTCTGGCCCATTAATTTGGCAACAATGTTGAGGCTTAAACGGGTAGGGCTACATTTTTTTTCCACACGTTTAAGTTCTTTCTCCTATATTAAGTATTTAGTTTAAACCTTTTCATACTTGCTTTTAGCAATTTTCAACAACATTCCGTTTAATATAAGGCTTTCATAAAAACGTCCTGTTTCCACGTGTTATGTGTTCCATTCAGGAACTGATTTCAATGAAGACTTAAGTGTAATCTTGATTATTTGATATAAAATTATTCTAAATACAAATTTCCGTAGTATAAAGAAATGTGAAAATAAGCATGATGTATGATATCAAATTTTACAATCTTGAACTGATACATGTATGAAGCGTTGTTCCTTTGCTTGTTTTTACCATGTATTTGTAGAGACCTTGTCTCATGTGCATTTACTCCAAACCCTTTCATTCATCATGAATAGGAATAGAATAGACAGTATTTTACTCAATGTTGACCGCTATTAAACATCTCTTGCAAACAAATGAATCGTTCAATTTTCACCAAAAATCGGAAAAACAGAGATATTTAGGAGATAAAAATCAGATATCGTAAAAGTTCATTAAATTTTTATCTATTGAAATCAATAAAACTGCTGGATCACATGCATTGAATTATTTCTGTTTGACAATTATTAAAAAATGTCTTCCTTATAAGAATATCGTTAAAAGAATACCGGAAGAATAAGGATGTGATAATTACAAAAAAAAAATTAAAGTCCAGAGACATGTGGCAAAAAAAGGACACAGAAAAAGAGAGACAATACAAAGACATGAAAAAGCCACAGCACATGAAAATTAAAAAAAGACACATAGATCTGAGGTATTTTTAGTGTTAACTCCCATCAAAATCAGGGCTGACATCAGGTGCTCCGGTAGAGTAAGCATGTCATGGTCTGCTAGCGACATCTATCACTTTATCATTTAGCTAATCACCGGTAACTCAAGATCGGCTATACCAAATCCGTGAAGATATGACATCTAGCTGTAAATGTCTGTTTTCAGTTAAAACTTTCCCAAAGTCACATCTTTCACATATATTATGGTGACGGCAATATAATTTCTGGATGGATGAAAGAAACAAAAGCTGAACAAATCCCTGACTTAAAAGCCGTCGGGCAGTGCTTTACCCAAGATAAAAAAGTCTTTCTATACGCTACATGCTCGACAGTAACGAATCAAATGTGAAGACCTCTGTGAAATGTACTATCTATAGTCTGGTGAGTTATGTATATTGCTCCTTAAATGGGGACAGTTCAACATTGGGAAGTTAAAATCATCACATTTGTAATAAAGCTAAGATTTCAAACGTTTGTCTTTGTCATTGTATAGAAAAGATCTAAGTAGGAGTAGGTGCATCGTGCGTGTATAAAAATAATTAAATACCGTACTTACTGAAAATTTTGTTTCTGCATTTGGTCAATTCGACAACTTATGTCTCTTCATTGGAGATAAAATCTAAATATATGGAGTAACATAACTCAAAGATGTTTAAAACTGAAACAGAACAAATAACCAATTTAATCCAAGTTGAAAGCCAAAATTAGCTCAGGGTAGAGCTTTGCATTAGAGAACTACTCCTTAGTTTTCAAAACAAATAACTAAAACTTTAATATTGCAAGTTAAAAGACGGCTTTCGGGTCAGCACAGAAGTACTGACTCCTGGATTAGATAATTGGTTTTAATGTATTAGATACAGGGCGGTTATTGTCACGAGAAAATGAATAACTTTTTGTTTCTGCTTCGAAGTTTCGTTGAAGCCTATCACAATGGTGCATTTATTCCTATACGTATACCTTAGATAAACCAATCAGAATGTACTGTACAAAAGTTGCTGTTTTACGCAACTTATTCGTACATTGCTGATCTAATTAAAACATTTTAACACGATAAACCGAATGATATATAAAAGCTGAAAAGAGAAACAATAGCACTAGGATCTAAAGAGAAAGCTTACGTTAATGACATGCTGTCATCAATTGGGGGCTTAAAATATTCATATGATGCGTGGGAGGTATGGAAGTATGTACTAGAATATAATTAAGAGCCTAAATGATAATGATATTCTTCGCCTTCTGTTTACGCTATCCCCATTCAGCAACAATGCATATCAGTAAACTATCTCATATTTATCCATGTTTCAAATATATTTCCTACGGACATAAGTTGGGAATCAAGATTAATAATAAAATTTGAAAATATATCTACCTTCAATATCAGTTTGCAGTTCGTATCTTATACCGGAATCTCCGAAGCGTTGGGGGTAATCTGAGTCTTGCCGTTTTAACCCTAGAGTTTCGCCATAACTATCTCCATATGAGTAACACTTTTGATGCATTCGTAAGTTATAAAATATATTTCGTAGTTATATTGGTAAACAAACAGATTTTCTTCTTGAATTGTTCTTGCGCAGTTTACATACCGTATCCAGCTTGATTGGTTTTTAGCAGCATCAATGTAGTGTTTACTTAGAAAATCGTTGTGAATCACCTGGAAATAAATGTTTGTTGTGATATTTGAAATCAACAAACTGGCTTCGAAAACATCAGCAAATGAAGTCATTAGGTTTGATGATCAACGAAGGGATATAGAGTAAATGCACATGAAGACAGAGTCTCTACGAATACATGGCATAAACAAGCAATGGAACAAATGATTTTATTGTTGTCATTATATATGAAGCAACTTGTGAAACAATTTATATTTATGATGTCCTATTGACGGCACTTACAGGGGCATTGCGACAATTCTAAATAAAAAAAACAAATACTAAAGATACGGTGGATGCCCAAAAAAGGGATCAATGCACATGAACCTCAACTTGCTCCCTTTCTTAGAAAAAAAACACATTTGTTAACTATTCAATTTCTCATTTTTATTAGTTGACTAATGTATTTTTTCCAGACCGGGAGAAGGTCCCTGTGATGGAAGCACTGAATACTTACTCAAAATCAAGTATTAAAATCATTCAGTTTGGTTTATTTAAACATTTTCATTGATAACATCAAATACCCCTTTTCAGTTTTAGTTCAGTATAACTATACATTTATGACTTTTAATCGACTTTAGATAATATCCATAATTAATTAATCTCGGACCTCGGAAAAACAACCTTTTCTTGATTAAATAATTATGGCTATATCCGCAATCAAAGGTCATAATTGTATAATTAATTTATTAATTTGATATCGTTTGGGGAATTTGATTAGTGGAAAATGATCACATGACTCACTATATTTTTAGAGATTGACTAGAAAACAGTCTATCAAAAAGTTATATCGCATGTTACTAAAAATAGTACTACATATCGCATGTTCATACGAGTGTTTGTAAAAGGGAGAATTAAAATCTTATTTAATTTATTTGCATGTAAATGAATTTTCTAAGAGTCAATTTTATATAATACACACTTTAACTATATAATAGTACTTTAAATTTTTTAAATATATATATTTCTTAAATATTTCAATAATACTAGTATGTTACATTTAAATATTTAGATGACTTATTTAGTGCTTCTGTAAATTAATAATATAGCAATTATAGTCTGTTTATTAGGTCGATACGGTGTTAAGCATATCGACCGAGGATGAAATCCGACGTCGATATGCTTTTCCAGGTCGATATAACATCGTATCGACCTCATACACAGACTATATTTGTATATTATTTCATTCCATATCATTTGTTTCACACTATAACTATATTATAATACTTTGAATTTTAAAATATATTAATTTCTTAAATATTTCAATAATACTAGTATTTTACATTTAAATATTTAGATAACAGATAAAAAAGACTTATTTAGTGCTTCTGTAAATTAATAATATAGCAATTATAGTCTGTATATTAGGTCGATATAACATCGTATCGACTTCAAGAGTTGAATGTGAATTTTTAAAAACTTTGAAGCGTTTTCGTCAAAACAATGAATTTCCGCCCACAAATGGTTTCATATTGTTTTCATTTACTTTATTAAAACATTTGATAATTATTTTTTTGGACTGTTGTATAATTTTTTTAAAAAATCAAATACTCAATCAGTAAAGTTATGATGAAGATTCTTCACAGTTTTTTTCCACCAAAATTCAATTTTTTTACAGTCTTCATCAGATTAAAGGTTTTTTCTTAATCAATCACCGTTTACTCCTAAAATTATCCAATCCAAGAAAGTAAACTCGTTAAATTGTTTTCAAGTGTGAATGTTTATGAAAAAAATAGTATTTTCTGTTTTTACATATGAAAAAGAAAGGAAATGGAGACAACATCCTTACGTAGATTTTACCCGAAAAACATAATCGAGGTTTGTAAATGGTATTTGGTTAGATGCAGCACCGTCGTAAGGACCAATGCGAGCCCCCTTAGGAATAGCTGTCTCTGCAAATACTCCTAACCCAGCGTTTGGTATTCCAGACTGTCTTACAGAAAATCCTGGTGGAGTTGTTGCTAGTGCATGATCATCATTATCTATATAGGTCTAAAAATAATTATTTATTTATAAAAATCAGGATTACTTAGAATTGTCATTTACGGTTATTTATTGAATACAAAAATGCATTTTTTTATCTTTATATACACACAGTTTTGAATCGAATGTTGGGTTCTTATATTTTTTAACATTGCATATTACATATTTAGTGAAGACCCATAATTTTGTATGGTAAATATATATTGAGATCTGGATACTATAAACAGAATAAATCTCATATTACCTCTTGGACCTCTGTTCCATCAGCACTGGCATCGACCCAATGTTTTCAAAATACGAAAACTCTTAAATTGCATAACAAACAGAAAATTTAGTTATGTTATACACGTGTTTCAGGGAGTCTCATAAGTAGCATTTGAATTAAAAAAATATGAAAAGCCATGATCCAGTAATATTTATTAAAAAGAGAAGCAATTCCAGTACCAAGGACATGCTCCTAGTGTAATACACATAATTAAGCCTCAGTATTTAAAGGGGTTACAATTTCAATAACAACAGTAATTTTCTACAAAACTCAATTTAATTTTTTTATCGGCTAGTGATTATCCTCTGGGACCTCTAGTTTTGAAAATCGGCATGCTACGTTTTCTGTACCTTTACATCAAAATTGTCTTGTTTGATGAATATGTACTTTTATTAGACTTATACAGACCCCAAACCATAACATAAGTTATACACTGAATACATTTTGAGTCAGAAAGAGTCAAAATTAATTTCAGTGAAAATAGCTTAAGAAATGATGAAATTAAATAAGCTTAATAATTAAAAAAAAATTGTATATGAGACAAAAAGCCCTCAAATACATGGTTAAAACAAGCCATGGAACAACGCTTTTGTAGTTGTTTTCTTTGCGGCTTCTTATATTTGACAACATTTGATATATGCTGACTCTGACACGAAAGTCATGTAACACAAATTCCAGTTTGGAATTGGGAATCATAGACAGTAACACAGTTAGCAAATGAGACAACTTGATTAGAACGTGAGTAATTGGTTACCTTTACGTTTTTGATTACATAGAATCCATCTTCAATGGGCAAACCAGGATTCTGACAAGAATAGCAATTTGTTTGTACTACAATAGAAGTATACATAAACTTTTGTCATTTAACAAAATAAAAAGCTCATAAAAATGTATATATACATTTCATTTGTTTTGATTTAAACTTATTTTATTTGCAAAAAAAAATACAAAAGGGATTGGACACAAGTTATACCACATTAAAATTGTCCTCTCCCGGTATAAAGATATATACATAAGTTCACAAAATGACAACATACACAATTAATAAT
>MJUU01045181.1:8979-24994 GCA_002080025.1 Modiolus philippinarum
ATGTTATTCCTTATTTTTATTTATTCCTATCTCTGTCACACGGGATAAAGTAATTAATTTTAAATAGAATTATAAAATATAAAATATAAACCCCGGCAGATATTTACACATAACTTCTAATTATAAAATATAAACCCCTGCAGATATTTACATATAACTTCTAATTATAAAATATAAATCACCCCATAACTGCATATTAAAAGCCATTACAACATTTTGCTAGTGTTCTTTATAAATTAACAGAAGATATCAAAGGTCTTCCTAAGGACAAAGAACTAATACGTTAATTTCTTCACCTTGTCATTAAAAAGAAACTTGGACAAAGACGTATATAGACCAGTATATTAACCTGTCTGACATTTCTGAAGTAAATAAAGTTGCCATTTCTATATCCCTAACGTATCTCAGACATTTTCTATATCCCTAACGTATCTCAGACATTTTCTATATCCCTAACAAGTCTCAGACATCTTCATGTCAGCAATGGTCAAATTCATGTCGATTTTTCCACAAAACAAATGGACCAAACAAATACGTATTATTTGATGTAAAGTGATGTATGTGTCTACAGTATATGGTGTTTCATTAGATAAGTAAATTGTGATTTGTGTGAATGGAAATTTGCTTTACTATAGTGTTTCTACAGTATATGGTGTTTCATTACGTAGTTTCTGATTATGATTGATTTGCATCACTATTTTGTTATCGCTTGTGCATCGTATTTCTGTTTATTTAAAAGTATTTCTTATTGTTGGTAAATTAAATGCTTCCGGGGTTGTCACGTTAAGGGCCGGTTTCGCAGCATCATTATAATATTATTTTGTGTAATGGTTATTATTTCTGTTCGAAATAGATAAATATTATGGCGATTAAGGGATTTCGTTGCTCTAAATCAGTTATATTGTATAAGGTTAAAAGTAGGTCAAATATATCACGCCTCACAGTACATTTTGATTGGTTTGTTTTAATTTAACAATGAAGGGATATGGAGTAAATGCAAATGAGACAAAATCTCATTTGTTTTTTTATTTGTTTTTATTTTTACGATTTTTAGCTTACCTATCGTATATTTTGCAAGATGGTGGTCTTAAAGTTGGTATTATACCTGAATACAAATTTATTCCAATGTTTATTATACTGGAAATAAGGGGGAGGTTTTGGTCTGCATAAATTGGTTTAACCCTACTTCTAGGTTTTGCTTGCGCCGTTACCAAGTCTGGCTATCTCGAGTTCTTATTGGTGTAAACGTTTGTTTTTGGTATGTCATACATGTTTTTCTTGACCATTTCCCTTATGGATTGTGGTTTACGATTGTAATTTTCGGTCACTGTAGGTGTTGTGTTCTATTATATTAGTTAAATTATCTACATAATATCGTATAAATCTCTTGTGTGAACAGGTGCTCGTTATTAATTATTCTCAGTTTTTTCTGATGAATTACTGTAATTATGAAAAGTAGTATTTTATAAAATGGATTAATGCTGTTCGACGTTTTACTATATGACGTGGTCTTCTTACGGCATAAAATGCAAACATGTGACCAATTAGCATCAATGCCGAATGCACTGCCCTTAAGCAAATAACCTTTACATAAAACTGACATATTCTATTATAAAATGCAAACATGTTGCAAATAAGCATCAGTAGTAAATCAAATTTACCGATTGCAAATGACCACATGTGTGTAAAACTAGACCAAAGTACTGGATGTGAAGACAGTGTAGGGGTATATCCTGCCAGGCACGCATCCCCGACAAGACAGAAGTGTTATGACTCGTGAACCATTTAACAGATATTACTCAGAGAAATAACATCAAATAACTTCAGATCATGAGCATCTCAGTTATTGTAGGGGTATACAATGCTAGTGCTTTAGTTTTGTGGCGTTTTTTTTTTCATTTTTGTTTATTTGTTTTGTCTTTTACATGCTGTCTCAATTCCTATTGGATGTGATTTGAATTAACTAAATACCGACGTTACTGTGAATTTATTTTCTGCATATGCGCATTTCGACAATTTATGTCTCTTCAGTGCAGATAGAATCTAAACAATTGGAAGTCCATAAAATCAAATATGTTGAAAAACTGATAGAGAACAAATACCCAAAATGATTTAAATGTATAGCCAAAATAAGCTAAGGACAGAGCTTTGCATGAGGGAGATACCCCTTAGTTTTCAACAAAATTTACAAAAATTTAGATATTGAAATGATTTTGGTTTTTTATTTTGGAATTCCCCTTTCATTATTTTTGCTTCTGTATTTGTTTGCAGATATGATCAGATGTAGGAGTAAGTCCAGGTAGTAAGCGTCTCATCCATCTATGCTTTAAACAGAACACATAAAAAGCCTGTAAATTACTACAACAAGCCACATTCCATAAGTGAACTGCACAAGAAATATCAAATGAAAGATACGCACCACACGTCACGTGAACAATTATATGTCTAAAGTTAAACATATGAATGGTGAATGAAAGGATATGTAGTAAATGTCTCTACAAAGTCTCTACAAATACATGGTTTAAAACAAGCAAAGGAACAACGCTTTTATTGTTGCTCTTCATCTTGAAGTCACCATGAGGCCTTCAAGATGAGCTTTGTTCATACCTCATAGTTAGTTCAAGACGGCCCCTACCACCGTCGTTGTCAATTGTCGAACGACGCAACATCCATGTCTTTCCTGGTCATGGATGCAGGGTTGTCAACAAATATTAATTAAACTGGCAAAGTGCTCTTACAATCACAGTCATCCGTTTCCCGACAAAAGCACTAGTGTCTTAAGCTAGCGGACGATTACAATATTTATACAAACACAGGGCACTCATCAAGTCGATTGTAAGCAAACTTGGCATATAAAATAGTTAGATGTGGGTATTTTAAACAGGTGGTCAGAATTTCATTGCGAGATTACAAAAATAAATGCCAAAATTTGAAAGTATAATAGTATATCCATATGAGAAATTCTCTCACGAACAAGTACACTATGACTGAAATATATAGAGAGCATACATCTCTCGCACGGAGAATCTTTTTACGGACTCCACACTGCAGGAGTGACAAACTCCAGTCGTAAATGGTGAATGAAAGGATGTCCTATACCTTAGATGATAGGTCACATGGCTGGATCTTATCTATTGTAAACATATCAGCTACAGGTTGGTAGACCAACTCAGGGGGCGGGGTTTCTTTTTTTAAAAAAGGCCACGCATCGAGATGAATCGCTAACATAAACATCTACCTTGTTTAAAAATGAAAAGGTGATTTACTTAATATAAGGATTCATAATAGGAAATTTGAAATCATCACTTATGTCATATATCAAGTAATCTTGTCAACTTTTTTTTTCAAAGCTTCATTTTCGAGAAACATATAAAACTTGCTACTGTTGTTACCTGCTTCCCTACCATATTACATGTATATATTTACTTGCATGGATTTCTTCAAAGGACAATGTTTATAACAGTTCCTAACTTTCTGTACTTGTTACTTAATTGTCCTATTAATTCGACAGTAAGATATAAACCCGCAATTAAGGGGTGGTTCGTTTGCTTTGAAGCTACGTTTACTACTACGATGATTGGGCAACTTGGCACATTTACCCATCATATACTGATACTGTTATGTTTTAGGGTAGGATGGGGGTTAACAAAGGTTTGATGTAGTGACCTGGTAGATACTGTACAGTGGTTGTGGTTTATAAGCAAGAGGTTAGATGTGGTAGTGATCTACAATGCACTAGTTATTCATACAAAGCAGTTATCATGGTTATTATATTATTGCAATTTAGGAATTTTGTTGCTCTGAAATACTTTTTCCTGCATTGCAAGAATGTCAAATCTTAAAAAACGTCAAATATATCACGTGTCACAAAACAGGTTTTCTTTTGTTTTGTTTTAATTTGTTTCTGTTTACGAGTTTAAGTTTACTTATGGTGTAGTTTTCAAGATTGGATTCTTAAAGTTGGAAGTCTACCTGATTGAAATTTTAATCGAATGTTTATTATACTCGAAATAGAAAAGGGGAGGTTTTGTTCTCCATAAACTGGTTTAACCCTACCATTAGGTTTTGCTCTTTTGCGTCGTCTGGCTATCTCGAGTTCTTATTGATGTTAACGTCTTTTTTTGTATTTCATAATTTTTTTTCCTGTGCAGTTCCCTTATGGTTTGTGGTTTATAATTGTAATTTTTTGGTCAATGTTAGTGTTGTGTTATGTTAATAAATTTTCTACATAATATTCCATAAATATTTTACGAAAGAATAAATCTATCGTATGAACAGGCGCCCGTTATGAATTATTATCAGTTTCCTTTCTAGTGAATTTTTATAATAATAAAAAGTAACGTAATGTAAAATGAATTACTATATAAAGTGGTCTTCTTACGTCACAAAATGCAAACATATGACCAATTAGCATTGAAACCGAATCCACTATCAGTAATTATATAATCTTAAAATAAAATTAACATATTCTTTCATTAAATGCAAACATGCTGCAAATAAGAAACTGTTAAAGCTAATCTACCGATGACAAATGTCCGCATATGTGTAAAACGAGAAGAAGGCAAAACATGTTGAAAGCTTCAGACAGGATCTGCAGATAGTGTAAGGGTATTCTTCAAGGGCAAGCATCCCTTTAATGATGGACATGATATGTCCCGTGAACCATTCAACAGACATAACTACGAGAAATAACATCAAAGGTTCACATATCACTTAAAGGAGTGAGACCGGATAGTAAGCGTCTACATCGTCTATATATTAGATCAGAAAACCTGCAATGACTGAAAATTACAACCACAAGCCACATTCCATAAGAGAAATGCACAAGAAAAATCAGATGGAAGACGATTGTCTAGGGTAAGTTACCCCTTCATTCCTAAAAACATACAAGTTTATTTGAAAAACAAAAAAGGGGTAAAAGATATATCTAGTATATTAAACTCGGATAATTCTGATCCAACTAGTAAAAGTAAAATAATGAACATGTTCAAACTTACGGATCTCGATATGGAAAATATTTATAAACTCCCTTTCAGTGTTCCTAAAAATTCTAGATTGCAGTGGTTTCAGTTTAAAATCAATCACTGGATCTTAACAACAAACACTTTTTTAGCAAAAATTAAAATAGTTACAAATCCTCTTTGTAATTTTTGTTCCAAAAGCCCAGAAACTATATTACACTTAGTACAACTCTACTGGTTGACATAGATTACTGGATGATCAACAGTGCAAATATATCTTTAAACTTCAATAATTTATCATTCTTATGGATTATTCCAACAAAAATATTGTTAAATTCAAAATTTAAAATTTATTAATCTTAACAATAAAATACTATATATATTCAAGTAGATGTTTAAATAAAGCCATCACTTTAGAAGGAGTTAAATATTCGCTTAGAAGTGTATATCAAACTGAGAAAGTAATTGCAACGAATCAAAACAAGTTTAAACTATTCCAAATATTATGGGAAAATTGGCATAATCTCCTGACATAAATTTAATTGAAATATTTATATGTTAAAATATTTTTTTGGAGGATTAGTTTAACAATTTCTCTAGTGCTGTTTAAATTTAATGTATAATTTTTCAAATCATTATTAATCATCATTAATATAATAACACGAATAAATTTCAACTATCTTGACTGACCAGCCCCATTTATTTTTCCAAATTACATTTCTTTCATTTATTTATTCTTTTTCTTTTTTTTTCAATTCTTATTCATCTATATTTTTAGAATTGTTTTTAAATTTCATTCTTTTTGGGGGTGTTTTTTTTTCTCTTTAATATGATAAAAACCATGTTGATTTTGACATACCACATTGTTTATTGTGCATGCCTCTTTTGGGCACCAGTGGAGACACAGTAGGCCAACAATTTATTTTTGTTATTAGTTTTCAAGAAATGTTTATGTCACATTTCTGATCTTTTGAGCTGCTGGGTCCCTACTGGTTGCAGGGGACACATGCACAAAATTGTACAAAATTGTTTGATATTTAATAATATTTGTATTGTATTTGTATTGTATGTAAATGCTTTATCATATGTATTGACATGGAATATAAAAATAAAATAAATATAAAAAAAGATGGAAGACGAAAGACACATATACACATCACATGTCATTTGAGAAATGATATGTCCAAAGTTACACATAAAAAGTCTTAAACTTTAGTTGAGAGGCCACATATCTGAATCTTATCTATTGTAAACATGATAGCTACTAGTTGCGAGACCACCTCAATGGGTAGTTTTCGTTAATAAAAAAATGGTCTGGCATTGAGATGAATCGCTAATGATTTTTTGAATTGCACACATATACCTTGTTTAAAAATTTTGAGGGGATATATTACTTGAGGAATCATAATAGGAAATTTGAAATCATCACGTATGTCATATATCTATTAATGCTGTCCATCCTTTTCAGGTAAGTGAGAATCGAACTTTCAATTTCGAGAAACATATCTTAATATTAAAACACTTTTTTTAACCGACAATATTATATTTATTTACTTGCATGGAATTCTGTTAAGATTTCTATAAAGGTGAGTGTTTATAACCGTTTTAACTTTCTGCACTTCTTGCTTTATTGCCTATTAATTTGACAGTAACATATAAAACCAGCAATTAAGGTGTGTTTTTTTGCTTTTTAGCTGTGTTACCTACTTCGTTGATCGGGCATTTTGGCATATTTAGGGTAGGGTGGGGTTAAACTATGGTTTGACCTAGTGAACTGGCAAATATTGTACAGTGGTCGTGGTTTATATGCAATAGGTTAGATCTGGAAGGGATCTTTAATGCAATGGTTATTCATACAAAGCAGTAAATTTGTAGCGTAAGTGGCTATTGGTAGCATAACTGCATTGTGGTAGCGTAGCCGCACAGCTCAAGGCACTGGTTCAGATAAACGGAAAACTCCTAACGTCACTGATATGTACAACAGATATTACAAACTTATTAAGTTTGCTTTTACAATTCTCTTCCGCTCTGTTACATCCACGAGAAACGATAAAAACTAGTATGTCAATCGTTCGAAGAACAATTGAGAGGTCTTTCCCAAAGTTGCGTCAGAGTTTTCTCATTGTTGATTCATAGGGAAAACCAATATTCTAAGCTTAGTATGTTCATTTATAGACTCTTTAACGTGAAATACATTTTTTTCAATGTGACCTTGACATTTGACCTTGACGTCATTGTCAAGTCTACCTGAACATTTTTTTGTACTTAATATATGTTTGTATCGCCAATGGTATTTGAGCTATAGGCAAAAAACCCTTATTTATACATCGAAAATCGTTTTTTGGCCCATAGGTCCAAAACGGTTGGTCAAATGATTTTGGACCCAAAGTAACAAATGTAGGTCTCAACAAGACACACATTTTCTCCGTTACATTTCATCAGCTATCTGTAACCGCTTCCGAGTTAATCCGCTAACAAGTCTAGAGGTCAAAATAAAGGTCACCGATGACCTTTGACCTTGACCTTTTCAAATAGCCCCTGGGGAACCAAGAACAATGGTATAGGTCTCGTGTCTCTATCACTTCCGGTTTGGGAGAAAATCATTGTTAAAAAAGCATCAAATTTTGCGGGGGCATAATTCCAGAATGGTCCATCAGACAATTTCGGACCAAGTGTAACAAATATTTGTCATGACCTAAAGAACATTTTTCTAATTACACTTCATCAGCTATCTTTTATGATTTCCGAGTTCATCTGCTAACAAGGTTTACCATGTTTGGTGATGTAACTCTGTTACTAAAAATAGATCGGCTTCACATGGTCAGTCTGGTCTATTCCATCCATTTCTGAATAATGGTACCAGTATCAAAGTGATATCTTTTAAGACTTTTTTGCAAATGTTGAAAGAAAAAAAAATAATAATCAGAATAAATACAAGAAGGTCTTTCCACCAAAGACCTTAATTTATATAACCGGGACTCCCCTGTTGTAGTAAAAATAACTTGGTCACGTATCTTGGTCAAGCATGGTTTGGTTTATTCCATTAGATCACATTAGGGACGACGTTTACATTGTTAATAAGACCGGTATCGACTGCAGCCTTTTTATCTATAGCTGTGGTTACTACCTTCTGATAACATTCCAAATTCATGAGGTCATATTCCTCGGAAGACTCAGTTGTTCAATATATACTTTGTATGAAAATGGTAAGCATGATAAAAAGGAAATTAGAAGAAAAGTGTGATCTGAATGACTTTTAATAAGTTTTAAGTCTTTCTTCAACTGCAAGAGACGCTTTTTTAGGAATCCATATGAACATATTTCTAAAATTTCTATCAGTGAAATGGAATCTTGAGACTGCTGTCAATGCTAAAATTTTCAGTTACTCCGGTATTTAGGTTCTTTTTTTCTATAGCATTGTAAAAATAAACAAAATTCAGTTGTAACATCAGTTGTTTGTAAAAATATTTCTTTATGGCATTAGTATAAAGCATTATATAAACATGTTATATATTAATGGGTTGGAACAATAACAACATATTACTGTTAATTTTGGTTCTGCATATGCGCATTTTGACAACTTATGTCTCTTCAGTGCAGATCAAATCAAAAGATTTGGAAATCTATATACGGAAATTTATGTAAAGGCTGGTAGAGAACAAATTACCAAAAGGGTCTAAATAGTGAAAAAATATCAGTCAAGGACAGAGCTATGCAAGAGGGAGATACTCCTTATTTTTACACAAAATTTTCTTAAATTAGCCACACTGTGCATCTAGTGTAATATTCTTAAAGACGTGTACTGTTTGACATTAAGGTATATATAAACTGCCATTGAGGATGAGCAGGCTGTTTTGTCATTTGAAGTGTTTAACTGGTTAATAATAATAATATAGAGATTGAAACTTACATTGTATTACCATTCATTTAAGAAAGAACTAGTACGTCTATCAAGTACATCAAGAAGATGGGTATTATTCCATCCTACAGGTTCGCTTTGAGCTGATTGCAGTTACATATACCGACAAACGTGACTTATAAAATAAATGGACAAGTATCCAAAGTTACCCAAACGGAATTAAAAAAGGTAAAAAATATAGATTGCAAGGAAATTCTTCAACAATAAAAAAACATTTGTACTCTGTATGACAAGTAGAGTTACAATATTTATTAGACATATAGCTTGAATGTCACTGTGTCTTTGTACATTCCAAACAAAAAATCTGATGAATATTCTGAACAGACACAATATATCAGAAATGATTGCTGGATTTCATTGTAATGTGTGACGTAAAACTCAATAAAATAGTCTTATGGTCAGATTATAAAAACACAATGAGTGGTTTTTACACTATCAATGTGATCGATGTTTATTTTCAATTCTTTGCAAGCGACTGAATATTGAATATAATAATTGCAAATACCAAAAGTCTGTTTGAATCAAATTAAGGTATAGAAGATAAAATGGTATTTCCAAACAAAAACTAATATATTGCAAATAAAAAAGACACTGGCCAAAACCTGTCAAAGAATTCAAAGTACTTCGGTGTTCTATGGTTGAGATTAAGTGTAAGAAAGTAGATCTACCATGAGTTTATACAGTGATTTTTTAATAGAGAAACAACGCTGTCCAAAAGGCTGCTAAGTCGGGGATTTGTTAAGTCTTTGTTACTTTCATCCCTTCAGAAATTCTATAGCCGTCATCATCGACAAATATCGACGTGTCTGCGTACCAAATGAAAACGAATATTTTGAGCTAGATTTCACGTCTTCATGGATTTGTCATAACCGGTTTTACTCGGCCCTGGATTGAGTCACTGATAGTGTGACGGATGCCGCTAAGCGGAGCAGAACATACTTACCCTTCCGAAGCATCGAATATTACTCCCAGTTTTCATGGGAATTCAAACTATGATTGCTTTTGTTCTTAATGTCGTTTTTTAATTTCCGCGCTTTGTGGCTTTCCTTGTCCTTGTTTTGTCTTTGTTTTTCTCTGTTGCTGTTTTTGCCATGTCTTTGGACTTCGATTTTTGTTATCACTACTTCCTTTGTTCCTTCGGTATTTTACTGCCGTTGTTTTTTAATCAAGCTGTATTTTTTGCTAATAAATATCAACATTCCTGAAGAGATATTTGGAACAACAGAAATATTAAAATTCTGATTCTATTTAAATCAAACATTTGTTAATGAAGTCGTCCGTGCACAAATCCCTAAATTAAGTGATATCTACACGTGTCCTGAAAAGTTGGCAAAAAGGGATAAGTAGTAAATCGGGCCTCTTTGGGTCCATAGGGTCTGTGTTAAAGTTCATATTTTGCTCCTGAATTGTGCAATCAATCGTGACTAATACTTTCTGCCCTGTCTTCGTAGAGCAGCGCAAACATAGTGTAGATGTGTGAGAGTAGTGGGACACTGGGGGACGTTGTTTTGTATAGTGCCCTTCCTAATCCCTTAACTTTATCTAGGTGTCTTGTGTTTTCTGATTTTATTGTCTTCTTTGTTTGGTGTTGTTCAATTACTGCTTATCGGTCTCTTTCATATTACTTTTTTGTCTTTATTGTTCTTATTCGGAAATATCTCCCTTTGTGTTTTATTTTCTCATTGTCTCAGTCTAAATCTTGTGTTGTTCCATTTCGCCGTTTCCTAACTATACTTTGCTCCAATTGTTCTCATTCTGATTAATTCTCTTTTGGTTTGTTTTATCTCCTCCCTTCAATTAACTTCTATCATATTTGTCTCTGATTAATATAAATTGAATTTTGTTTGGATTTTCATTTTCAAAACAGCTTAGTTGATTATGGGTGAATTTAATTGTCTTAGATAATAATAATTTTAAAATCAAATCATATTTGTCTGAAAACTTTGCCTTTTTTTTCTGCCCTTACTGTACACTTCATAGTGTTGATTGTCATAATTCCCTAACCTATACGACTGTAATTGTACTTATATTCACAGGTACTTATTTTCGCGAGGATTCCTTTGTAGCCAAGTTTTCGTATAGTTAATTTCACGGAAGGGAGTGCTTTTCTTATAACTTTAATGTTAAATTATTACATTCGCGGGTACTTGTTTTCGCGGAAAGTTGCTGACCGCGTAGCTCGTGAAAATAAGTACACTGCGATAATAAGTACAATTACAGTATCTAAACCCAATCCTCTATATGTGCTACTTCACATACACCCTGTATTGTTTGTTGTGTTTCTAATTTATGTGAAGACATATCTTCTTTCATGCAAATAAAATAACGAACAAATCCTAAAATGGAATAAAAAAGATAACAGGAAACACCTACAATGGCCGAAAAACATAGCCACATGCCAGAAAGTAAATAGGAACTGCACAAGAAAAAAACCCACAATAAAAATAAGTATACATATTTTATTTCCCCGTCATAAAGCAGGTAGGGTTAGGGAATGGGGATTAGGAGGTTCCTAAAAATCTATCAAAAAATATAGAAATAAATATTTTCAAAAAATGAATAAAAATGTGCTACAATTGTCTTTTTTTCTCTCCTCCTCTCCCTTCAAGGCCCAATCCTCCTATCTCTCACAATCCTGAGATGAGCACGCGAGCAGCACGAGCAATGACATGACCACGCGAGTAAAGAAAACAAGCAGCGTGAGCAGAGAAATGAGCACGTGAGCATAACCTTAAACAGCGAATTTGTCGCCTTTGCCACCGCACAGCGGCAGCAGAAGCAATATTCCCGAGATGAACACGCAAGCAGCGAGAATGACTAGCGTGAGCAACGAAATGATAAGGTGAGCATAGCCTTAAAGAGCGAAATTACAACTTTTCCCAACACACTGCAGCAGCAACAGCAGCAGCAATTCCCGAGATGAGAACGCGAGCAATGAAAATTAACAGCATGAGCAGCGAAATGAGCACATGAACATACCTTTAATCAGTATATTTGTCGCTTTTCCCACCACACAGCAGCAGCAGGAGTAGCAATTCCCAAGATGAGCACGCGAGCAGCGAAATGAGCACGAGAGCAGTGAAAATCAGCAGTGTGATCAGCGAAATGAGCACAAGTACATACCCTTAAACAGCTTATTAGTCGTTTTTCCCAACAAAGAGCAGCAGTACTAGCAACAATTCTCGAAATGAGCGCGCGAGCAGCGAAATAAACACAGCGAATTGGGCACACGAGCAGTAAAACAAGCACGCGAGCAGCGACATTCCCAATCTGACCGTATTTAAAGCTTTGTTCTGTAAAATAGCGTCATTCGAACTTCGAATCCAGAGAGAGGAAGACGTCCATAATGTATCGCGACCTTTGTGAATACACGACCAATCGTCACTTCAATCTTGTTCGCCACAAGAATCAGAAACACGATTTGGAAGATACTTCGCCAACTGAATTGGAGACAGAGTCCAGCATATCAAAGGAAAAAAAGTAACTGACGAATCTGCATACAGCAACGAGGAAAGTAACGACTCTAATCCGTCAGAAGAGTCGACGGATCAAGCACTGACGATGAAGATGGCCAAGAGTCTCCATGGAAGCTGGTCGTTAATCAAGCATTTGACAAACTCGAGCCAACAGTAGTAACACATTTTATTCATTTTTTTAAATATTTTTTTTTTATTTTCAAAGGTATTTTTAGAAACCTCCTTATCCCCATTCCCTAATCAATGACTGCTTTATGACGGGGAAAATAAAATATGTATA
Source organism: Modiolus philippinarum (assembly GCA_002080025.1). Lineage (NCBI taxonomy): Eukaryota > Metazoa > Mollusca > Bivalvia > Mytilida > Modiolidae > Modiolus > Modiolus philippinarum. Next base: position 21,616 of record MJUU01045181.1, read on the forward strand.
CTTGGGATTTGTTCGTTATTTTATTTGCATGAAAGCAGAGATGTCTTCACATAAATTAGAAACACAACAAACAATACGGGGTGCATATAAAGTAGCACATATAGAGGATTGGGTTGAGGTATCCTAAAGAGGTTTAGGCTAGGGAATCATGACAATCAACGCTACGAAGTGTAAAGTTAAGGTACAAAAAGGCAAGGTTTTCAGACAAATATGATAGAAGCCAATTGAGGGGAGGGATTAAACAAACCAAATGAGGATTTTTCAGAATGAGAACAATAGGAACAAAGTATAGTTAGGAAACGGAGAAATAGAACAACACAAGATTTGGACGAAGACAATGAGAGAATGAAACACAAAGGGAGATAATTCTGAATAAGAACAATAGAGACAAAAAGTATTATGAAAGAGACTGATAGGGAGTAGTTGAACAACACCAAACAAAGAAGACAATAAAATCAGAAAACACAAGACACCTAGATAAAGTTCAGGGATAAGGAAGGGCACTACTCAAAACAACGCCCCCAGCGTCCCACTACTCTCACATAGCTACGCTACTTTTGCGGTGCTCTTTATTCAAAACGCTGGAAGACAGGGCTGAAAGTATTAGTCACGGTTGATTGCACAATTCAGGAGCAAAATATGAACTTTAACATACACTCTATGGGCCAAAAGAGGCCCGATTCACGACTGGAATATCACAAAGCAGTTGTGTTCTTTTTGGAGGTAATGTCTTGAAGTAATCTAAAAAAAAGGGATATATCCTTGGATGGCAACTTTTTGAATGTGAATTGTTTTTCTTCATTGGATGGATTTCAGGAGAGATGATAAGTTAGACTGAAGTTTATCTGGAACTACACCAGGCAGTACAAATTTTTCCCCTTATCCACAAATTGCTTCAAAGGCAACAGAAAACAAAGTTTCAGAAAGATTACCTAAACATTTTGCTAATCTCTACCGATACCACAGGATGCTGGTGGTGTATATAGGTATTTGAAGTTGTTAGAAAACACATCAGCGCTACCTCCTTAAATTTCAATAGAATCAGAATTTGATGTCACTGCAGTAGATCTGAAGGATTGGAAACTAAAACATACTGTCCAGTTTTTGTGCAGTTACAGAGGCAAAACACGAAATATTATAGTACAAGTTTGTGACTGTTTTGTATAGGCTCCTCTTAATAAAAATAAGATGTTTATTGTAGAATATAAGCCATTCCAACCATTAGAGTAATAGATAATGTTTTTAAGTAGCAATGATTGTTGCAAAGTTATTATTAAACGGACCTAAATTAAAAATTCAGTTGTTGCTTTATTTTCCATGCGAACAACAATATGTATATAAAGCATGGATTAAGTCAATGCAGGCTTAAATTGGGACAAATTCAAATTTGGCATAAAGGGTTTTCAATATTTCTCCAGCATTAGTTACAAGTAAACATGTCTGCAAGAAACTCATTTAGTAAACACTCCAATGCGCTACAATCTGCAACCTGTGTATCAAGGGTCACCAGAGTTAATAAGGAAAAGTATCAATATAAAAGTAACAAGGTCCATGTGAATATGATCAAAATAAAGCATATTGCAATTGCAAGTACAAGTTAACGTAGAATAATCTCAAACTTTGTAGCTACTTACAACATCGAGCACAACAATGTCATCGCATGAACATCTTTAGGCATGTGATTGGGCAGATCAACAAGACAAGCGTCTGCTGCTTGGCTTGTCTCAAGCGTCATATTAGAAATGTCATGTCAAAACCAAAGGAATAGTCAAGTAAAAAACGATCTTGACAACTGAATGGACCGATTCAGACATTCATATTTGGTTCTTGTAAACGACGTAGCGCAAGCTCAGCGTCCTCGTACTTTGTCTATTCAGAAACATCAAGAATATCGTATTTCTGAATGTAAAAAATGGATAACAGGAAACACCTACAATGGCCAAAAGATATAATTACATGCCACAATCTGCAAGGAAACTACACAGGAAAACCACGTTCAAGACAAAAGTCAAACGTAGACAACGTAGACAACGAAAGGAACTCGGCTTAATATTAATCTAGTAAAATGGATTGTATGTAAACAAAACAAATGTTAGTTGTGCAGCATGGTACGACAACAGCATGGCGAACACTGAAATTTTAACAAGAATAATTGAAAAAATCGATGTTTCCTGTAATTTTTTCTCTCGCAATTGACATATTTTGCAAAATTGCAATTTCGGCACTTTTGACCCCTTACAGGTAAGAGCTAAGCCATATCTCTTGTCCTACCACAGAAGCTAATTATGAAAGTATCCAATAAATCCAATGAAACATAAAAATGCAGTTTTCTTTCCTTTGACCCATTTAAGCTCGGAATCAGTCAAAGTTATTCTAAATCTATTCCATGCTCCTGAAAGCTTACAACACCAGGAATCCAAAGAAAAATCCATTTTACATTTTCGGACAAATTGCAATTATGGCCCATTTGATCCGTTATAGCTCGTAAACGGAAAGAGTAACACCAGATATCTCAACATACTTGCAAAAGCTTACAATGGAAAAATCCCATTTTAATCCGATGAAAAACAAAACAAAAAATAGGTTATCTGTACATTTGCAATTTTATCCCCGTGTAACCCTTTACAGCTCAGAAAGTAATAAGCAATGAAGGGATATGGAGTAAATGCACATGAGACAAAATCTCTATAAATACATGGTAAAAAGCAATCGAACAACGCTTTTATTATTGTTCTTCATCTTGAAGTCACCATGAGGCCTTCAACAATGAGCTTTGCCCATACCTCATAGCAAGTTCAAGACGGCCCCTATCATCGGTTTGAGCGGAATTCATTGCTAGATGTCGAGCAATCCTACATCCATGTTTATTCTAACCATAGATGCGGGATTGTCAACAAACATTAAGTAAACTGGCAAAGTGTTCTTACAATCACTGTCATCCGTTGCCCGACAAAAGCACCAGTTTCCCCAGCTTGTGGACAATCACAACAAATAGACAAACACAGGGCACCCATCAAGTCGATTGTAAGAAAACTTGGCTGTATAAATTAGTGAGATGTGGGCAATATGAACAGATAGTCAGATCTTATTTTGAAATAACAAAAATAGAATGCCAAAATTCGAAAGTGTGATAGTGCATCCATATGAGAAATTCTCTCAAGCACAATGTCACCATAACTGAAATGTATATAGAGCATAAATCTCTCGCACGGGAAATCTTTTTACGGACTCCACACTGCAGGAGAGACAAACTCCTGTCTTAAATAAGTAATGAAGGGATATGGAGTAAATGCGCATGAGACAAAATCTCTATAAATACATTGTAAAAAGCAATGGAACAACGCTTTTATTGTAAACATGTATCATAAATTTAATACTT
>MJUU01045181.1:35626-60919 GCA_002080025.1 Modiolus philippinarum
TAATGAAAATAAGTAAAAATGAGGTTGTGAAAGATCTGTTTGGTTGCTGATTAGTTAATGTCATTTTTTAACCCTAAGACCAATTAATGTACCAAGTCAGGACTATTGCGGTCGTCAATTTGTCTGGTTGTTTTCACCTGATTTGTCTTTGTGTCTTTTTATCTCATGGACTTCGGCTCTTGAAAACTCTGTTCAGTAATTTTTTTTATAAACCCCATTGATGATGCACACGAAAGAGATTAGAGTATATACCATAACTGTTGATGGTGCACAAAAGAATAATAAACGAAATGAAAACATTAACTACCACAATTAAAGCATTATTGTTGATGGTGCACAGTTGATGGTGCACAAAAGAAAGACGAAATTAAACATAAACTTCCACAATTACAGCATATATTATAATTTTTATGAGGCACACAAGGAAGAAAGACGAAGTAGAAACATAAATTTCCACATCAGAGTGTAAGCATATAGGAAATGAATGGTGAGGACATGTATGCAACAATAACATAAAAATATTAACAAACTAGGCTACTGGATTTTTATATTCAATTTTATTTTGATTTATTGTGAACCAGTCAACTAACCATCTTCGACTTCAATGCACAACATATGATCCTAAGACTCTCAATGCATTGGTGTTGATTTAAATTGGAGATCAACCAGTTCCATTAAACCATACACTGTCATCAGACAATTAAATCATGTATTCCATTTCAGAGAAGAAACACATGACATTGATGCAGTATCAAATGTTTTAATTTAGTCTTCCGTGTCAAATAATACCATGAAATCCATTTATTGTATAGAACTGGAATGATATTCGTTTTTTTTTTTGTTTTTTTTTTTACTTTTTTGTTTTTGTTTTTTTTTAAAGATTGGGATAGATGGAAGTAAGTCAGGCAAAGGGAAATTTATGAAGCATGGTTTGTTTGTAACAATTATTTCATTGTTCAGTTCACATTTTCGTTATGACTATATCAAAGCTCTATTCGTGAAGGAGGTTTGTGTTTCAGCTTTTTGTTTCATTTGTCTAGACAAAAGAGATACAGATAAGGTAAATCACTCACAGTACAGCTATATGGCATGTCTGCACCATAGATGCAATCTATTTCATCATCGTTAAGATGAATTGCATGAATTTATCGATCACAGTCATGTATTCGATAAACCTATCTTTGGTTTGCACAACATATCGTTATATCTTTTATGTACATATTTATATCATATTTCTGTCATTTTTATTCTTTCCTAAAGGTATAATTTTGTGAAGTTAAATGACCCGGTTTCTATCCATTTCTACACATTTATTTTACATATATTTCGGTTTATGGATTTCCAAATGTTTTGATTTGATTTGCACTGGGACATGAGCAATCGAAATGGCCATATGCAGAAAAACAAAATTCACAGTAACATTGGAATTTTGTAATGTGTACAACAAATATGGCAGTTGTGTCATTGTAATTGAAATCTATCTAAATTAAATGTTAGTTTTATATCTTTTTGATTTTTTTTTTTCGTATCAATCTTCTTAGCAACACCTTCTGTACCGACACATCGGACTTCTCCTTTCAAGATTGTGGTCATGGAGTTAGTAGTCTACCTGTATTGGGTTTTATTCGTATGTTTACCTATTTATAGGGAAACGGGACAGATAAAGGGGAGGTTTGGGTTTAACCCTAACGCTGGCTTTTGCTAGTGCCGGTACCAAGTCCGGCTGTCCCGAGTTCCTATCATTGTTTACGTTTGTCTTTTGTCTATTTGTGTTTTTCCTGTGCAGTTCCCTGGCAGATTGTGGCATGTAATTATAATTTTCAGCCATTGTAGGTGTTTCCTGTTGTCCGTTTTATTTCATTTCCAATTCCTTAGTGTTGACACGTTGCATTTTCCCGCTTCCATTATGCTACACATTGCGCTTTTGACTTCCTACGTACCTGAATTGTAACTTTTACCGAATTTTGTGCTCGCATATGCGTGTGGAACTTTTTCTTATGGTTATTTTACTGTACTGTCGAAGTTTATGTATCCTTACTTTTTATTCTTTGTTCCCTGTGTTCATACTTATGTTCACTAATTGGCAAATTTATGAAGCTAAAGAGATTTATAATTACCAGAGAATACTATGAATCATCACCTGGATATATAGGACTTAACTGAATACAGCTGGTTTACAATCTTCGCTAGCCAAGGGTTACGATTCGCTCCTCTCCTCTTCACCCTTGGCAGATTGAGCCACAATTTGTGAAACATCGCTTTCAAATAATCTCCCTTTGAAGTACGAGTTTCAGTATGATTTATTGTAATAATTAAAGATTATTTATTGAATCTAATAATACAACAATTCACAATATATTTAACTACAAGGAAATAATCCTTCAAAAGTAAAGAAAGACTATAAAATCATGGAAATTTTGCAAAATAGAAAAATCATTAAACACTATATTTTAGGTTTTATTGTTCCGGTATATATTTAAAATCTGAATGTAAGCCAATCGAATGGCTGCAGTAAAAGTTAACTGCAACCAATCAAGACTACAGAAATTCAGCTCGATCTGCCAAGGGTGGAGGTAAGAGGAGCAAATTCACGAAGATGCTGTTATACAGACAACTGTTTATACAATGCTTTAGTTTAATTCTGTAGATATCAAATACTCCTTCATTTATAAACAGGTGCAATATCAAAATATAAAAAGTCACGAACAATAACCCCATGCAGCCGAAACGGTAGATCATTATTTTCAGGGAAGTGAAAAAACAGCGAAACGTAAACGAAAATGATTGAAAATTGAATTCTGAAATAAACATCAAAAATGAAGGTATCAAAAGAAAGTGACAAGGCATAACAAAATAAATGAGATTCTTATCATAACCGGTGTCCAGATATCGCAGTAATAGGATACTAGTGGACGGGNGGGAACCCCCCCCCCCCCCCTTAATCAAGCCTCGTTAGTTGTTTCGCTACAACAACATATTATTAGTTTATACACAATGTCACGTCTTTAAGTACTGTTTAGCTACATTCAGTAAGTATTTGTCTATACACAATGTCATACTGACATTTCTTTTATGCTTGTCTAGAACATTGTATGATTTAATTAATTAGTTCGATACTTGGTTAGAGTTCAACAATCAAGATGAAACCCTACAAGAGGTTCTACAAGAGGTTCTCTCACTGATGAAGTCCTCTGATTAATCAGAGGGAAAAAGTAACACACAGATGTATTAAACATGGGCGTAATACCAAAATACCGAACAGAGTTTTCTAGAGTAGAAGTCCACGAGACAAAAAGACAAATCAGATGTAAGCCACCTGAAAAATTGTCGACCGCAATTCCTGATTCAAAAAAGAATGGTGGGTTAAACCGGTTTTCTGGCATGCAAACCCCTTTTCCATTGCGGTAGTTCTGGTAGAAACTCAACAGCAATTGCTATCAGTTAAAAGAATGATCACCCCGGTACTAAGTAAAAAAAGAGACATTTTACGAAAAAACTGATCACTTTACATTTCAGTAGACTCTTAAGCAGATTTAACACCATTTTCGATTATAGATTTGACCAGATGATCGGCACCGTAGAGCATGACATCATTTTTGACTTAGGACATGACAACACTTTTGTTTTGATTACAGACCTTGAGTTGACAACATTTTCAGATAAAGCTTGACACCATTTTAGACGACCTAGAACTTTAGACCAAGGGCTCGACATCACATTCGATTCGCAGCTCAAAACCACTATAAATGTGGAGCTTGACATAATTTTACATTGAGCTTGATACCACTTTTCTAGTTTCCTATAAATCCAGCCCCAAATTTCACTTGCTTTTTAGTGCATCCTTTTATTGAAAATATTGTCAAAGGGACAAGGAACAACTAGTTTTAAACAATATAGAACTTTTTTTCAGATTGTTAATTATAGTGTTATCTTTATAAATACATGTATATAAATAAACAACGAAAGGATATGGAGTAAATGTATATGAGACAAAGTCTCTATAAATACATGGTAAAATCATCCAATGGAAAAACGCTTTTATTGTTTTTCTTCATCTTTAAGTCACAATGAAACAAAATAAACTAATGTAGAACACAAATCGTGGAATAACCTTTCTTATTACAATGATATTTACACCAGGGAGATATTCTTTTAGTTTCTCAAGTCATTAGAATTTCATTCTGAAATGCCGTAGCAAAAATAAATCCAAAAAAAATACTAAAATTGTTTTCAAGATCTATTCCACTGTTCATTCAGCATCAATCCTTGTCGACAGTAAAAATAATCAAGCGATCAATCAAGTAGCCATCAGGATAAACTTTTCACCTCTATGGCTGCACGCAAATGCAGCACAATGCTATAAGCGAGCAATTATCTGTTCTAAAAGAGAGTTTCAATGTCACTCTTATGTTGAGCAGACGTTATTGTAATTTGATGGATATAATTGGAGTAGTAACAAAGGAGGAAAATTTAACAGCCTAGCGGTAAACAATGGAAAAAACACAATCTATGAGTCACCAATTTTAATTGTGTGAAGTACATTTTGTACATACTCGATATGGAGAAAAAAATAAAATAAAAAAACGTTGTTCTTATTGGTTTCAAGAGGAATGGGATTTTTTTTAACTAAATTCGACACGATACTTTGCACAATACTCGCAAGTAAAGGGAGGATTCAACCTTGATCCGCTAACGCAATCCAGAAAACAGTATCAGAACAAACACATTTTATATTGTTTCTCTTCATCGTGGAGATATTTATGAAGCCTACAAAAATTTCCATTGTATAACATTAATTTATTTCTTTGGATGCCTTGTTTTGCAACAGACAACATGATTCCAAAGGAAACGAATAATTCAGCATTAGTTGTAATTTTCCTTTATTTATTTAAACAGGGGCTAACGTAAAAAAAACCAACAATATTAGCTCCTGATAAACAAACGATGGACTACCTTTTAATAATCTAAGATTTTAGAATATTGACATACGATCTACCAGACTGAGATTTAAATTAACAGACAACTGCTACAACAAATTCTGCACCTTGACTTTTTTCCACTGTTAATTTTTCCTATACCTACCTCACAAGATAAATTACCATCCACCCTCGTTATTTTTTTCTGAAGTATATGTCCGTGACCCACCTCCCCGGCTGAGGAGTGTATATTTCATAGCTGATTGGTATCTGTATCTATATGGAATATAGGACATTTTGTTTTTTTACGGCCAGTATCAATTGAGCCCATTAGGGCGAGCTTGATGTGTCACGCCGTGATAAAGTCCGAATCAAAAACATAATGTCCTATATTTCTTTTATCAGTAATTCACGAAATTATAAATAAAACTGCATATTAAGTGAATAAGCTGAAATTTCTATTTTAGCACAGTTAATCTAATGTGCATTGCATTCCTCATTCAACGTATTACGCGAATAGTATAAAAATGACGTCCGCATATCAACCCGCACGTGACGCCTTCACAGTGACCTAATAATTTCGTGATAATGTCCAGTTCTGTGATACTGAGATTATCAGTCTCTGTAGATCAAAGGAAATTCGTGCAAATTACCGATAAAGGGAAGCGCAAAAACTCTGTTTCAGAGACAGCAAAGTCTAGGATCTACCTAATATCGTTTTGCGAGGACCCATGTATACTTGTCTTCACAAACGACTAGCTATTATAATCTTATAGTAAAGTTCATTGTTGAAGGCCTCGTGGTGACTTCAAGATGAAGAACAACAATAGCGTTGTTCCATAGCTTAGTTTAGTCTCGTTTGCATTTACTCCATATCCTGTCATTGTTAATTATGATAAACTGGTTGCATCTTGTTGCAGTCTATGTACTGTCTGAGTGTAAATAAAATCTTTAAAAAAAAACTCACTATAGAAGCAGGATAAAGAAAAAAAGATTTTTATTATGTACTTGACCGTCACGAAAAACAAGAAAACGTACAACGTTGCTCAATGTCATATCTTTTTTGTTCAGTTCAATGAAATAATTTCTATAATATCATTTATTTTAGTGGATTTTACTTAAAGATTCTTCAAACACTTTAAATAATTCCTGAATATTAGGATATTCCATCAAATCAAAGAAAATTGTTGTAAAACTCGCATAAAGCACGAACTTTTGCTTAAAATACTGTTACTTTATGTTTCACACTAAGATCGTTTTAGTTCCAGGCGACAACCGTCTGCGATTCTTGTCGATAGAATTTCATCTCTCTAATAGGATTAGCGATTTTAATAAGTTAATGCTTTTTCAGAGTCGTGCAATATTGAAGTCGTAAAAAGTTCAATAAGTAAAGAATGTTGTTCTGCATCACATGTAGACAACAAAAAAAGATTGCTATGGAATGCTTGTGCTGTTACTTCCGTATAAGATTGAAACCTAAATAAATAGGACTGGACAAAAGGCACAAGGATGAGTATTTAGGAAGTTTTGTACTAAACAAACAATCGAAATGTCTACCACCAAACAGTAATAAAAAAGCTAAAAAGCAGAGATAGATAGCATTCACTCCATTGAACAGTGATGGGCATAACTGTGAACAAAGATGGCCGTGTATCTTTTCAAACAGTCATAAACGTAACAGTCATTTACTGTTGTTACGATTGTTTTTTTTTATTTATCACATTGGCTATAGGGGGAAGGTTTGGGCCCAATAAAACTAGTTTAACCCCGCCGCAGCAGGTTTGCGCCTGTCCTAAGTCAGGAAATTTATTACGCCTTTGTGTGTCTTATCTGTTTTCTAGTTATGAAAAAGAAAGGAAATGGGGTAAATGTTAAGGAGACCACATCCCATATCCAGGTTAAAACGACCAAAAACAAAACATCTAGGGGTCACCATATGGTCTTCAACACAGTGAGGAACCTCACACCATATAGTAAGCCCTAAATGGCCCCGAAAAGGTAAAAAAGTGAATAAATCAATGGAAACAAACCACATCCTCTTCAACAGCATTAGAACCCAAACAAAGGAAATCCACATTTCAAAAAATGTTTGAAATGTATAAAACCAAATGAAATCCGAATAATCAGTAATATCAAGTAAAGCTAAGGACAAAACTACGATAGGGGAGCTAAACCTTAGAGTTTAGAATTTACATAAATTTAGATAATAGTTATAAACAAAGTGTAAACATGAGATATAATCTCATGCACAAGTACACCGTATCTTAATATAGAAGATTAATGAAAGATGATTGCAACAGTTTGATATCTCATTCCTAAGATTTACTAAGCGGTCTGTCCGAAGCTTTACTAATATCAGGTATGCTAAGCTAAGACAAACATTTTGATGATTATAAAATGATTCATCAATGAGGGGTGTTTGCATTTATAGACTAGTCCAAACCGAGATTAAAAATCGACTGTCACATTGTAGTAAAACTTCATTTCGAAGAGACAGCTAGAAAGAAACGTTATAATAGTGTCAAAAGAAGGAAATAACATTTACTAAGGATATTTTGGTAATCTCTGAATTAGAGTCGTCATTAGTAGTCTTACGAATACAAAAGACAACAAGACTCGGCATGTATAGAGTCATTTCAATTAACCTGACCATTCCATTGTCATCATACTAGCAATGAAAGGATATGGGGTAAATGCACATGAGACAAAGTCTCTACAAATACACGATTAAACCAAGCAATGGAACAAGGCTTTTATTGTTGTTCTTCAACCCTATGTTGAGTGCTACGTACCGATTACAACGTGAGGAATACTGGATTTGAATGCTTGACAATTCCTTATGGTTGCAACGACAATATCAAAAGCATAAGTCTTTGTCTATAGCTAGTCCTGGATAAATTTCAGTCAATGTGATGAAAATTTTGGAAGCCAGTATCGTCCATGAAGTCATTGAAAGAGGCATTAAACAGTCCCTCACCTGTATATTTCAAAAGATGACCTTCTTCCATTCATAAAAATATCCCCTCGGTATTCATTACATAGGCAGTAAATAATACTGCTTGAGCCATTCTAATTTACATATTTTTTTTTCAAAACAACGAAATTAGAATACAGAAGGACAAAGCACAAGATTACATGAAAAACAGCCAATCAAAGATTACGATACCCCCGTTCCCCCTTTTTGGACCCCTCCCCTTGTAAAAAAGAAAACTTTTTTTAAACTAAATTAATCATCGTAACTGTAAAACGCCAAAAAGATATGGTTGCTAGGTAGAATTCCAAAAAATAATGGGTCTTTCAGAGTTTCGGGAACTTTACCAAAATTAGAATCAAAGATTTTTGCAGCCTGGCTGTTGAAAATCATTATTTTTACTGTAAGGAATTGAAAGAGATATGGTTGCTAGGTAGAATTCCAAAAAATAATGAGTCTTTGAGAGTTTCAGGAAATTTACCAAACTTAGAATCAAAAATTTTTGCAATCTGACTATGAAAAATGATCACTGATACTATAAGGCATCAAAAAAGATACGGTTGCTAGATAAAATTCCAAAAAGAAATCGGTCTTTGAGAGTTTCAGAAAATTTACTAAAACTAGAATCAGTCTTTTGCACTTTGATTATTGAAATGATCGTCACTACTGTAAGGAATTGAAAAAGTTATGGTTGCTAGGTAGAATTCCAAAAAACAGTAGGTATTTGAGAGTTTCCGGAAATTTACCAAAATTAGAATCAAAGATTTTGCAATCTGACTATTGAAAATCATCATTGAAACTATAAGACATCAAAAAAGATATGGTTGCTAGGTAAAATTCCAAAAAGTAATTGGTCTTTGAGAGTTTCAGGAAATTTACCAAAATTAGAATCAAAGATTCTTGCAACCTGACAGTTGAAATTCATCATTATAACTCTAAATAATTGAAAAAGATATGGTTGCTAGGTAGCATTCCAAAAATAATGGGTCTTTGAGGAACTTTACCAAAATTAGAATCAAGGTTTTTTGCAATCTGACCATTGAAAATGATCGTTAAAACTATAAGGCATCAAAAAAGATATGGTTGCTAAGTAAAATTCCAAAAAGTAATTGGTCTTTGAGAGTTTCAGGAAATTTACCAAAATTAAAATCATATTTTTGAAATCCTAGTGTTCATAATAGCTGATGACATTAAAAAGTTGCTTAATTATAAAACTTCATGTTGGAATTTCAAAAATATTAGTCTTTGACATTTTCAGGAAATTTACCAAATTTGGCAGCGGGGTCTAAATTCCAAAAGCTTAGAACGTATTCAAAGAGCAAATCCAATAATTCCTCATGAAAACCACAAAATCGAAATTATACATAGAGTTCCAGTGATTCTGATAAGTACTAATTGTTTAACATTTTTGGCCCCTTAAAGGCATGCCTACAGAGGTCATACCAAAAGTCCGCTATCATCAGTAAAGGAGATGCATATAATTGAACTTGCATACAAATTTTCAGCTTTCAATCATGAATACTTCAGAAGATTTCGCTTATTACTGGATATCTCGAAATACATTTTCGCTCATTTTTCCGCCCTGAGGGCAAATTTCAAAATTCCGAAACCTTCGGCACAGACAACTTTTATAGTGTTGTCCAGAGTTTCAACTTTCTAGCCCAAATGGCCTCGGAAATTTCTTCAATTATTGGATATCGCGAAAATTTGTTTTCGCCCATAATTTTCCCCTAGGGCGTTTCACCTAAATTCCGAATCCACAGTACGCTACTTCTGTATGATGCCGAGTTTCAAATTTGTATCTCTTATAGTTCCAGAGCTATCGGGGAGCATTACAAACGCAAAACGGACGGACTGCATTACATAATCCCCCGCTTTCGCTAAGCGGGGGGATAATAAATCAAAGTCCAGAGACAGAGACAAGGCAAAAGCAAGAACACCAGAAGACGGAAGACCAAAGACACTACATGCTCACAAAACACACAAACACTACATATACAACACAAAAAAACTAAAGCACTAACAGAGTGAACTCTAAAAAAAACAGAGTGACATGGGTAAGCATGTCCTGCTCTGTATACAGCACCCGTCACACTGTCAGTGGGTCAATCCAGGGTACAGTCAAAACCTGCTTGAATTCTAATAATGTGACAGATCCATCGTCAATTAACTGCAAATTAGTTGGAATTGTCTTGGATATAGCGAAACACAGATAAATCAGACCTGTTACTACCTTAGCAAATGAACAAGAACATCGTTTATTTCTTCTGCTGAAATTGGCAAGCCAAGGCATAGATGCTATGAATCTTGGAAATAACAACAAAGATTTTACCTCCAAAATACCTCCCTACTTCAAGGATCAACCATGCCCTATTATATCTTACACCGATTCTAAACCTATAATTTGCAACCACCATTTTCACTTACAAACAAGTATTCCGGGAAATCCCAATCAAGGACTTAAATTCCAAACAACCTGATTGTTTTTGTACTTCCTCCATGTTTTTGTATGGCCCTGCTGGTCAAGTTATTACTGGGGACTTAAACGTTGGGTGAAAATGATAAGTTACGAGATTTATCCTGCAATGGTGATATTTACTAGACAAATACGACCCAACAAATATTTTTTTTCTTATTCGTAGGGTAGACCGGTAACCGGTCCGAGAAATTGAACAAAGAAAAGAGAGGGCAACTGGGTTGAAAACCTCGAATAGTTGTTTACTGTCTTCCTTGTCCCGCTTCACTACGAAAATGCATTTTCAAATATGATTTAAATGGTTGCAGGATAAAAACAAAATACGTACATCGTCGGAAATATAAAATTTATTTTTACTCGCTGCAAAACAGGCGAGAAATGCTCGGTAAACCTCGCATTTCTACCTGTTTCTAAATAAATTTTATATTTTCCAATTATGTACATATATTGTATACGTATTCGTCATGCAGTCGAAAAATATGTCAAATGTTTGGCGAGGAAGGAGAAGGAAGCAGTTGAAATACTTTCTGGGTGGATCCAGACAATAAAATCATTGATCGTAGCTCGCGTAGGGGGCCTCAAGAAATATAAGAGCCTCACTACAAAAATCATATTCGAAGATCTGGGCATCGTTAAAATGTTGTCCTTTAATTATGGACAATTACGTAGTTGTTCCAGCAGACAAGGCCCACAACAACATCACATTTGTTTGCAAAACAACGGCAGTAGAATACCGAAGTAACAAAGCACAAGATTACATAAATCAAAGTCAAGAGACAAGGCAAAAGCAAGAACACCAGAAGACGGAAGACCAAAGACACCACATGCCCACAAAACACACGAACATAACATAAACAACACAAAAACTAAAGCACTAACAGTGTTAAGTCTAAAAAAAGACACTGCATTAACTGCTTGTTTAAAAATAAGTATTGATTATTTATTTTGCAACCCAACTGGCACACTTTGTACTCTACCAAGGGAGGACATCCTAAACAATTACAAGTCTGTCGAAACCTCTTCGTCTCTTAACTTCAATACCCACCACAGTCAAAGATGACTTTAAGACTATGAAAAGACATACTCAAAACTGATAAAAAAAATCCAGTAAAAACTAAGATGTAACTCACATTCTATACGTAAAAGGGATATTTACAAGATATTCTGTTTGCATCCACTAAGTTAACTTGAGATTTTGTGGCTCTAAAATGATACACATATACTGGCCTCTCACTGATACTGTCGATGTCTACTGAAATAAATGATGATTATTGACCAAACTCTTCGCGATGTTTTGAGTTAACTTTTTCTCCGCGATCTCATTCGTCAGTCTTTCAGCACCAAAAAGGTAAAAGATGATGTTTATATTTGATTTTGGGTAAAGAAAACGCTTATCTTGTCAAATAACACACTGATTCCAACAAAAGTATACAGAGGAGGATGTGATTACCATACTGGAATTTTTCATATACAATACATAGACAATACATTTTTCGAACATGGAGGGTCCATGTTCCAACAATTAATCGGGATACCAATGATGACTAATTGCGTCCCACTTCTGGCAGATTTGTTTTATATTCGTATGAAGCCGGATTCATACAAGGGCTAGATTACACGAAATGGAAAAATTTAGCCAGGTCAGTATCCGTTTCATAGATGACGTTATCTTTAAATAATACTGTACTCGATTTAAAGATTATCTACATGTTATCTACCAAAATGAACTGGACATGAAAGTCACAAATGATACACAAACATCAGCTTCATAACTAGACCTTTACCCTTATTATATATTATCCTTACAAATCGGAACACTTAAAATCCAAACTTTATGACAAACGTAATGATTAGTGAACTTTACATTTTTTAGTAGTAATAAACCCTATCCCCAGATTATGGAGTCTTTATTTCACAGCTCATTTGCTACTGTTGTGCATGTAATGTGTACATTGATTTCATCGACAGAGCGAAATTATTATCTTAAAAAACTGCTTAGTCAGGGTTATGCTCAATCACTGTTGCAATTGTCATCACGTCTTTATCATCATTCCCCATGGTTATATCAGCCTACAGACCCTTTCCTCAAAAGCCATATCCGGTTGACCTGCATATATCAAGCGATTCTCCCAAAGTTTCACGCGCAATAACTTTTATTCAAGTTTTCACACGAAACTAGAAGGATAAAAATAATCATCTATTGCATTTGCTCTTTCCGATTAGGTATTCAAAACATAATCATGATTACATAAATAGATAAACTAGACGTCAGAAAAATTGTAGAAGCTGGGTCGTTGATATATCATGCAGAGCTCTGACGTTTTCACATTATGACGTCATAATAGCTCCAAGAAACGATACGATATAATATAGTAACAACCGACGTTGCTGCAACATACAAAATCGACATTATTTCGTGCAGTTCGGTCAAAATTTTCATACGGAATATAGGACATTTTGTTTTTGATACTGACATTATCACGGCCAGTATCAATTGAGTCCGTTAGGGTGAGCTTGATGCATTACGCCGTGATAAAGTCCATATCAAAAGCAAAATGTCCGATATTTCTTTTATCGGTAATTCACAAAATGATAAAAAGAACTCTCTAATAAATTGAAATAACTTGAAACTATTTTTGCAGTTAATCTATTGTTTGTTGCAATAATTTATATGTGTTCTTCATTCAACGTTTCACGCAAATGAACACGACAATTAGTACCAAAAAATGACGTCAGCAAAGCAACCAGCACGTGACGCCTTCACACTAACCCAACAATGTTGTGATAATGTCCAGTTCTGTAATACTGAGATCTATTAGTCTCTGTAGATCAATGGAAATTCATAAAAATTACCGTTAAATCTAGTTACAAAACCCTTGCCGATAAAATAATTAAACAAAACTACAAAATATGTATTTGAAGCTGAAAATTGCTGAAAAGGCAACAATGACATGTATTTCGAATTTTCCGCGCAACGTTTGGAGAATTTGAAACCTCAATTCAATAAATACAAATCTAAAATATAAAATAAAGGATGATAAACAAGTAATCGGGCTTTCGACAACTGGTGCATTGTAAAGTATTATCCTGCTCGCCAGACTATGAAGCTTGGGGCTCGTTCGCGATATGATACATAGCGGTCAAGATCCCGATAACATATACATATCAAAAATGAATATGGACATATTTCAAAAGATACCGAATTTGACATTACCCTTGACTTTTTACTTAAAGCGTAACGGTGTAATATGTGAAGCAGGTCATCCTTACCCTTCAAGAGCACCTGATGACACTCTTGTTTTAAAAGGTTCACACTGTTAGTGCTTTATTTCTTGTGCCGTTTGTATTTTGGAAGCAAGAGGTCAGTTGTCAATTAGCCAAAATACATACCATACCCTGGAAACCTCGGTCACTGGTATTGAATAAGTGGTCAGAGTACAAAAATCACTGGTCAAAGTAAGAATAGGGACTCCATACTGTATATCTAAAAGATCCACAGGCGGACCACGACGCCATTCAACAAGGTATTCTTTATAGTCCTCAGATCCAGTGAAATGACCCTTGCAAGGGTCTACAGGTACACAGGTACCATCTCGGGTGTATGAAGTAGAATTACACGGTACGAAATGTAGATACAGAGTTGAATTTTGTAGCATAGAAAAATTGTTATGCCTTCAAATTTCCTTTTCATTGCAAAAAAGAATAGCCAAATATCTTGAACAATTGCAAAATACGTTGAAATTTCATATTTTATGAAAGGATATGGAGTAAATGAACATGAGACCATAACACATATGTTAACTCCAACTGCAATAATTTTAATGAGTTGTATGGCCATTTCGGAAATTAAGTCCCCATCAGCAGCACTAAAACCCAAACAAAGGAAATCCATATTCAAAAAATGTTAAAAATGCATAAAACCAAACGAAATCAGAATAATCAGAAATATCAAATATAGCAAAGGACAAAACTACGATTGAGGGAGTTAATCCTTCGGTTTTAGAATTTACATAAATTTAGATAATATTAATTTAACAAAGTGTACACATGAGATATTATCTCATGTTCAAGTACACCATATCTAAGAAAAATAAAGAGCATACATCTCTACCACGGGGAATTGTTTTACCAACTCCACACTGCAATAAATGACAAACTCCTGTATTAAATATTTTATGAAAGGATATGGAGTAAATGAACATGAGACCATAACACATATGTTAACTCCAACTGCAATAATTTCAATGAGCTGTATGGCCATTTCGGAAATTAATTCCTCATCAGCAGCACTAAAACCCAAACAAAGGAAATCCATATTCAAAAAATGTTAAAAATGCATAAAACCAAACGAAATCCGAATAATCAGAAATATCAAATATAGCAAAGGACAAAACTACGGTGGAGGGAGTTAATCCTTCGGTTTTAGAATTTACATAAATTTAGATAATATTAAATTAATAAAGTGTACACATGAGATATTATCTCATGTTCAAGTACACCATATCTAAGAAAAAATAAAGAGCATACATGCATATTTCACCCCAACTTCATTAATGCTTTGAATTTGACAAATAATGCTTAAATGATGCATCGAATCCATTACTCAACAAAATAAAATCTGTTTCGATGGTTTCGCAATATTGACAACACAAAACATTAATGTCAGTTTCATAACATCAGTCTACATTCAATACTGAAGTATAATTATATATCACTGCTTTCTACGAACCGTCAGACAATCTTCAAACAGCTAACTACCAAAAGGGTCGTATTGTATAATTGAGAACAAGATTCGCTTATTTATGTTACCTTCATCCAGCTGTATTTTAATGCCCAATTTAAACTGAATGAGACTGGGGAGATCTTATGTAATTTTATACAAGAAAAACAGGAGTCTTCGTCGACCAAAACACATTTTGTTAAAAATGGCTTTTAATTTCCGTTAAAAGGATATTTGTATTAGATTAGTTGTTTACCGAGTTGTTGTTATTACGTGTTTTAGCACTGGTATTGATACAGCAATTTATTACTGATCATGTTCATGTATATAAACATGTTGTAATCTCATGTTTTGTAAGAATGAGTGTACTGACTAAAGACGTAACGATGGACTTTCTACTTAATACCTCTATTAGCATAAATAAAAGAATGCTCCATATGCAAAGTTGAAACATAAGATGAATATCATATAGGCAAATATATATATACACTGTCAGCAGTCATTGTTTTAGACCATGACGATGTATGAAGAAAAATAAGAGTGTTTAATTGTCCATTAGAATGGACCAAATGTCAACGTTTATTTGTCCCTCATAATAAAAGTTCCTGTCGAACAAATATTATAAACATTGACACAATATTTGTTCCTTTTAGAACAATTATTACATAACGTTTATTCCATAGGAAACAAATATCATTAATAAATATAATATTTCTTCCGTCGGAACAAATATGCTGTAATACTTTAATCTTTTGTAATCTTTTGGAACAGATTCTATGAAGGAACAAACAGCACATTACACCAGAAAGAACATAATGCAGAAATACATAACAATTAAACCAAGTGAAATAAAATACACAGTACTGACTACTGGGCTGGTGAATACCCTCAGGGACTAACAGTCAACCAGCAGAGGCATCGAACCAGTAGTAACAAATAACTAAATACCGAAGTCACAGTTAATTTAGATTCTGCATATGCGCATTTCGACAACTAATGTCTCTTCAGTGCAGATAAAATCTAAAAGTTTGGAAGACCATAATCTCAAAGATGTTGAAAAACTGATAAAGAACAAATAACCAATAGGATCTAAATGTAAAGCCAAAATCAGCTAAGGACAGAATGATTACTTATAACTCTATGAAAATTCTCTAAAAATGTCAAAGAACATACTTTAATAATTGTTATTGTCAACAATTATTTTTAGAAATAAAATTTTGAAAATGTTCGTGGAGTTCCTATTTGATACCTCAAATACCTACACTACTGCCCATAGAAATCAGTCTTTTCAAAGTGATTGCAGTCATCAGTGGTTTTTCTTCTTTTTTTAAGAAACGAAATACATTCTTTATTGAATTCAATTTTACAAATGTGATCTCTTCCTGAGATTTATTATGTGGATACTGCCAAAGTAAGGTGTTAAAACAGGTACTTCATCTGACCAAAAACCCGTCAAGAAATACAAATATGCCTACCTTTACTACATTTTATTTCTTTCTTCTGTCTGTACACTATTGAAAAATACGAAATTTCAAATTAATAAATCTAAAACTCGAATTTCAAAAAAAAAATGTTGTTATCAATTTAGAGTCCTGAAGAAGAAATATAGAAGTACTTTTCACTTGAAGAAATGTTAATATATTTTGTAAACTCTTTTATTTTGTCTTATTTTGTTTTCTTTAGATATAAGTTACTGCTATCTACATTATGTGGTTACAATAAACTGCATTTGTATGGTAACGGTATGCTACATGTTTAAGGAGACTGCACTCTTCATTCATATAATAACGGTATACTGCACTTATATGGTAATGGAGATCTACATTTGTATGGTAACGTCATACTACATACCAGCCCTGTAGTCAGTACTTCAGTGCTTTTTGAAACTTGCAATATCTAAATTTTGGTGAATTTTATTGAAAACTAAAGAGTATTTTCCTCGTGAAAGCTGATTAGTTTTTATTTGGTTATTTATTCTCTATCAGTTTTTTCAACAGTTTTGAGTTTATGGTCTTCCAAAGGTTTAAATATTATCTGCACTGAAGAGATATAAGCTGTCGAAATGGCCATATGCAGAGACCAAATTTATAGTAATTTCGGGGTTTTTTTTGTCATATGGAATCGGCGATAACTATCAGATTCTTTCTACTGAATCTGAGACTAGAATCGTCATTAAACGGAAAGAAATCAGACTGGAGGAACATACCATCAGGAATTCGTCAAGGATCAGTTTCGGGCCCTATTATTTGTAGTGTACATAAACGACATACTTCACTCATTAAACCATAAAAGTTAACTATCATTAACACAGACGATACGAAAATATTCAAAGGATTCTACAGAGATTTTGATTGTGATGACCCACAGAAAGACATTCACGCCATGTATACCTGGTCAGAAAATTGGATGTTAAAATTCCATCCAGATAAATGCAAAACAACCAGAATTGGACGTTCTTATATCGACAAACATAGTTATAGTTAAGAACCACATCATAGAGCAATGGATACCTCAGCTGCTGAAAAGGATGTACGACTAACAAAAGACAATAAATTATTATTTGAAAATTATATTAGAGATTAGTCAATAAAGCTAACTCAATTCAAGGAGTAGCTTACCGAACTTTTTAATACTTTGATTTAGAAACATTTAGACACCTATATGTCGGCTTAGCTAGTCCCCGTCTAGAGTACTTTAGTTCATTTTGGAATTCATACTTGAAGAATCACACACACACATATATATATATATATATATATTTATATATATATATATATATATATATACGTGTCTATAGTTTAAATCTAACAATGCCATTGTAATTTACATGCTCAAAATCATCTGACAGACAGATTGAACTTTTTTGGTTGATCCATAACTTGATTCGAACCTTCAACTCTTTGTACATCTTCGGCACAGCGCCTAGCATGTTAACCAGAGGTGATACCCCTAGACTACGTCCAGTTCCTCAAAAGGAGAACTTTCGATAGCCTAGTGTAACCTTTCCACGTCGGTTTTAATATCACATGGCTTCCATACACGATATATATACATATATCTATATATTGGAAAATGTCCAAAGAAGAGCAATAAGTTAATCCCGGGATTGACAGATCTCATGACGATAGACTGATAAAATTGTCTGCTTTAACATACAGAAGATCTCGGGGATACACCCTAAAGTTTGTATAATTTATAGCGGCAAATGACCCAGTGGTTTCTCATATTTTCCATCAACAAACCTCAGCACGAACAAAAAATACAAGGACACCAATTTCAATTATGCAAGAGCAGAAGTAGACTAAACATAGAGTTGTCAACGTCTTGAATGTTCTATCCAAACATGAATCAGCAAACAATTTACTAATTTTCGAAAAATGTTTGGACAGATTCTGGAAAGACCAAGAGCAATATTACAACGATAGAGAACAAATCACCGGCGGATCGGATATACAGATGAAAAAAGGGCCATAAATTGGTTAAACCCTACCGCTGGCTTTGGCTAGTGCCGTTACCAAGTCTGGCTGTTCCGAGTTCCTATCGTTATTAACGTTTGTCTTTTATCTTATTTGTTTTTATGTGTTTTCCTGGCAGATTGTAGCATGTAATTGTACTTTTCAAGCATTGTAGATGTTTTCCGTTATCCTTTTTTCTGCTTTTACAAGCTAATGAAAGCTTTTTGTTACCTTTTGTTACTTTTCTATTCTTATTATAACTTGTGCCCGATCCCTTTGCTTTATTTACAATAAAATATGTTTAATTCAATGAAAGCTTTCTGGCAAAAAAGGATTTGTATGCATTTTGTAAGCATGATATTTACTAACCGTCTATATACCAAATACATTTTGTCAGCTCACTTAAAAGACTGCGTAATCTATATTATGCAGATATGGTAAAGGCACATCACATTTATATTGTAATGCTATACTACCAGCACAGTATTAACGGATAAATTAAAATACTGAGACAAGTAACGAAAAAGATATCTTTATTCCATGTGTTTGTTACTCATCTAACAATATAATGTATTCATCACGATAAAACTTCTTTTGCAGTAATAAACCCTATCAAGCTTCCCCTCTGTACAATCCAGTCGAAGTAATCGAATAGCCCGAATTTAATAGCAAATTGTTTGTTATTAGATAAGAGTCCTAAATAAGAACAATTGAAGTACATTACACTATTTTGTTATTGGTATTAAAGTACCGAGAGATAACCCGGGTCAAGCGTTTCATTTCTTACTTCTGTATGTTTTAGATGTTAACAAAATCACTTAGGATGCAATAAAGCTCACTAATTACAAAGATTTATCTCTGAACAGAATCTTACTACTGCTTTCCAGTTACAGACCAACTGATCATCTTTGTTTATCTTTGTATAAATAAACTGCTGGCAACACAGTACAATAGTTGTGAAACTAATTATGTGTATTTCAAAATACGATTTCCAATACGTACCAGGTGGACAATTTCTGATAGATTTTGCTATTTGTGAAATTTTGTTCTTTTACTTACAGATAAAATCAAAGTTCCAATTGCTTTGGATTAACCTAAAACTCAAATGCCTTTAAAATATTCAAACGGCAAAAATTCATAGAACTGCTGCATAGAAAATAACTAATTCATATGCTTTATTGAGAAATTAGATTTGATATGATCATCGCAAGCTGATAGTATACAAATATAGCCTGTGTATGAGGTCGATACGATGTTATATCGACATGGGAAAAGAATATCGACTGAGGATGAAATCCGAGGTCGATATGCTTTTCCGGGTCGATATGACATCGTATCGACCTCATACACAGATTATAATTGCTATATTATTAATTTAGCGAAACACTGAATAGGTCATTGTTATCTGTTGTCTCAATATTTAAATGTAAGATACTAGTATAATATAAATATTTAAGAAATTAATATATTTGAAATTTAAAGTACTATAATATAGTTATAGTGTGTATAATATAGAATTGATTCTTAGAAAATTCATTTACAAGTAAATGAATTAAATAAGATTTTAATGTTCTTTTTACAAACATTCATATGAACATGTAATATGCAGTACTATTTTTAGTAACATGCATTATAACTTTTTGATATACTGTTTTCAAGTCAATCTCTAAAAATATAGTGAGTCATGTGATCATTTCTCCACTAATCAAATTCCTCAAACAATATCAAATTAATAATATTACATAGGGAATAATACATGGCAAAATCCGTATCAGATGCCGTATCATCCCGAGTTACCAATATCAGCACGAGGGCCTCTGGCCCGAGGGCTGATATTGGTCGAGGGATGATACGGCATGTGATACGGATTTTGCCATGTATTATACAGTTTATCATATATTTAAACAGAGGACTACTTATCCGAAAAATATTGTCAAAAATTGACAGCTTTATGATATATCTTTATTCTCACAAACCAAACAAACATGGTACAGAGAAATATAAACTGTATACAAAATATAGATACAAAAGCAAACGAATGGAGTTACATGTACACTGTATTCATACCCTGGAGAGTTTAACCTAACATTAATCATCTTAATAAATTTACATAAATTTGTTACTTCTACAAACCGGTTACAATTCATTAATTCTTTAAACTTCAAAACATTAGGTCTACAAAAATATTTCTTTTTAATATACTGTTTTCTACCATCAATAAAATATGGACATTTAAGTAAATAGTGGAATTCATCCCCTAGATCACCATTATTACACAAATGACAAATTCGATTTTCTCTATTAATATTATTCCATCTTCCAGTTTCAATTGGAAGTTTCATATTTAATGTCCGAAAATGGCATAAATATCTAAGATTTTTGTCTTCTAGAATATCAATATAGTTTTCAAATTCCATTTTTTCTTTTTATATAATCTATAATTTATTGCTTTTGGAGAGGTTTGTACTAAATTATGCCAAGTTTGATTGAATTGATCTATCAGAGTCTGTCTTATATTATTATAAAGCCATCTGTTATTGTTAAAAGTATGATTATTCCATACATAAGATAAACCACAGTTATCAAAAATTTCTTTAACATTATTAATCCATGGTATGTTATAATTGTGTTTTACATAAGAAAATTTATATAATAAAACAGGTAGTTTTTCAGGTTTACCACTGACAAGTTTAGTCCAATAATTAATTGTACGAAGTTTTATAGCAATCTCCAGAGGCCATCTACCGAGCCCACCATATACCATAAAATCTTGAAGAGAACATGCATGTATTTTGTGAAGAGGAAAATTTCAAAATTGGCGGAAAGGACTAGAAGTTTTGGACTAAATCTAACATGAAAAGATAAAAAAAAAATTGCTAGATTTTTTAAACTGATCCTCACAAAACAATTTCACCCCCCAAAAATTTTGTTTTCCCCCAAAAATTTTGTTTTCCCCCAAAAAAATTAACCCCCGAATTTTTTTTTAATATAAACAGTAAAATTGAAAAAAAAAATTTCGAAAAGGGTATGTGATAAAGGGTAAGCCATGCGATAAAGGGTATGCGATAAAGGGTAAGCCATGCGATAAAGGGTATGCGATAAAGGGTATGACGTCATAGTGTGATTACGGAATGAACGTCATGCACTGTATCACATATTCAAAACTTCTGTATTTATTAATAAACATATGATAAAATTTGTTAAAAGTGAATAAAAAAAATCAAAGATAATTCCATAATGTCATGACAATAATCGAAAGGGTTTGCTATAAATAGCCAATATACAGGTAAACAAATTCAAAATCGTTGTTTTCTTCTGCCAATGCCATCCTTGAAAAATGTGTAAACTGTAAATATTTATATACTAAATTTTGTTATCAATTTTATATAGCAACACCGGCACTATATATGGTAACGAAATATGACATTTGCTTGGTAAAGTTGTACTATATTTATATGGTAATGTATAATTCTGTAAAAGATGTATTGTTCGTGGGGTTCTTATTTATGTTTATTTCATGGCATTCCTATTTTCGGTGGTTTCTTGGTTCGCTGAAACCACGAAATTAGGTTACAAACAGAATCCATTTTCCCTAAAGTTTTAATGCATATAATTCGAACCCAAGAATTTAAGTAATACTTATGAAAACCGCGAAAATTGATGAAGACGGATAAAAGTACTTCTGCAGTACTATGTTCATATGATAACGATGTACTACATTAATATGGTAACGATATACTTAATTTTTATAGTATTTACATGGTAACGTTGTACTACAATTATATGGTATCTTTATATTTTATTCGTTTGGTAATGGTAAACTACATTTATTTAGTACATAACATGTAAAAATCCTACGATTTCATTGGATAATCTGACGTCACTATATTTGAACAGCTATTTGTTTACCTTGACAGCGGGATACTATACTTGACGACGGGATTATACCTCACATGACTTCCGGTTTGTTTTACTTTGCCTCATTTTAATTTTGATTTCTTTTATATGTTATGTACTAAATTAATTACGGTCTTCCCCCTCGGGAACCGTTTTCCTATAGTGTTGTCTGGTGCGAACAGTGCCCTCGCCTGTCGGCTCGTGCACTATACGCCCCAGACAACACTATAGGAAAACGGTTCCCTCTGGAGAAGTCCATAATAGATTAATGTTACGTTTTGATGTCGTCTTGATTGGAGGAATAAATTAAAATCATATTGAAGTCTTTACGATATTGTGCCAAGTAACGTCAAAGAAATCTGTGAAAACCTATTATCTGTAACAAAATTTATTTTATGTGTTTGTTACCCATCAAAGAATATAAGGTACACAGACTTATTAACTTTTTACATGTTATTAAAGAAATTCACATATAAACGTCAAGCATAAAGAAGTTACCCCACTCAAACGTTGTAAACCGTCAATAAAGTTCTTTTCATCATCATAAAACTACTTTTGCAGTATATCATTATCAATCATTTCTTTCTAAACAAATAAAGTAATTTGTTGTGTCATCTATTTCAGTAAGAATAAAAATGATTTTCGGTGAAATTTTGTGAACAGATAAATCAATATTTTCATAAAAAGCCATATGTAACATAATTTGAAATATTTCAGTCTTGAACTGTTTGTTAATTGTCCGTTGTATGTCATCCTATAGTAAGCAACGAAGGGATATGGAGTAAATGCACATGAGACAAAGTCTCTACAAATACATGGCATATACAAGCAATGGAACAACGGGTTTATTGTTGTTCTTCATCTTGAGGTAAAGCTACAATCCCCAGTAATTTACCAAACATGATATGTGACGAAAAGTCGCAAAAACGTTATATATTCAGATTTCTATAAAAAAAAATGTCAGACATTCTGACAGAAAATAAAAAAGTTATATCAACCAGTAAACACTTTCCAGTTTGAATAAAACCTCGTATTTTTATTGTTTGCAGCATTTCAAAAGTAAGATAAGTAATACATTGAAACCCGTTTGATACAAAATAAACCTGTGGTATGTCAAAACGTTACTTAAACAAAACTCAGTGGACTTTATAAAAATTTAACTTTCAAAATTGTCCCCATTTCCAATGAGTATCTAAGGAGTATCTCCCTCATGCATAGATCTGTCTTTTAATAACTGAATTTTGGCTTTTCTATTTAGATCCTTTTGGTTATTTCTTTTCACTTTTTTCTGTAAATGGACTTCCAAATGTTTTGGTTTGATCTGCACTGATGAGACATAAGTTGTCGAAATGCGCATATGCAGAAAATAAATACAGTTACTTCGGTATTTAGTTATTCCAACGTGATATATCAATGCTTCTGCGCAAAAAAAACTGAGGTTGCAGATTTTCCTTTATTCAACATAAAGCATATTATGGAATAGTTAAGTTCATAAAAATTTATTGATATTTTACACTGGTTTTATAACACGGATGACAGGGATTGTAAGAGCGCTTTGCCAGTTTAATTAATGTTTGTTGACAATCCCGCACCCATGACGTGAAAAAAACATGAATGTAGTGTTGTTCGTTAATAAGCAAAGAATTCCGCTCTAACCGGTGCTAGCGGCCGTCTTGAACTTACTATGAGGTTTAACAATGCTCATTGTTGAAGGTCTTATGGTGACTTCAACATGAAGAAAAACAATAAAAGCGTTGTTCTTTTACCATGTATTTGAAGAGACTTTGTCTCATATGTATTTACTCCATTTCCTTTCATTCATCATTGCCAGTTTATTTTTTTAAGGTGGGTAATATTTAGGCCATTTTCTAAAGAATCGTCGAATTTCTTTATCAAGCACATATTTTTTTTACTAAAATAATTTTGATTGGATCCTATTTGCAGACAATTAAGTAGATGACTCAATATATTTTTTAATCTATTCTGTTTACGACTTGGGTAATGATTACCTTTTAAAAAAATAAGAGCGTGTTTGTCTGCACTTTCTAGTTTGCACCATTTTTTTTAAATTACTCCTACTAAAGTTATTCAAAACATGCTTAAAAAGATTTCCCGTGCGAGAGATGTATGCTCTCTATATATTTAAGTAATGGTGTACTTGTTCGTGATAGAATTTCTCAAAAAATATTATCATACTTTCAAATTTTGGCATTCATGTTTGTAATTGGAAATGTTATTCAGACCACCCATTTAAAGTGCCCACATCTCACTATTTTATAATGCCAAGTTTTTCCGACAATCGACTTGTTGAGTGCTCTGTGTTTGTCTATATGTTGTAATCGTCATTTAGCTTAAGACAATAGTGCTTTTGTCGGGAAACGAGTGACAGTGATTGTAATATTGGACTTTGCCAGTTTAATAAATGTTTGTTGAAGATCCCCCATTCATGACCAGAAAAGACATGTAGCGTTGTTCCACATTTTGCAAAGAATTCCACTCGAACCGGTGCTAGGGGCCGTCTTGAATTTACTATGAGGTATGAGCAAAGCTAATTGTTGAAGGCCCCATGTTGACTTCAAGAAGAAGATCAACAATAAAAATCGTTGTTCCTTTGCTTGTTTTTACCATATAGTTGTAGATATTTTGTCTGTTATAGGTAATTTAATGTTGTAAATATTCTATAATGCATTTTATTCATTGTATTTAATTTGTATGGCCTTAATATGATGTAATTTGTTTGGCCTAGTTATGTAATTTGTTTACAATAAACAATGGTCAAGGTTATTACACCTTAGAACATGTGGAATATTCTAGAATTTAAATTCAGATTTTAACACATAGATTTTTCTAGATGTTTT
>MJUU01045182.1:0-13124 GCA_002080025.1 Modiolus philippinarum
ATTAAGTCTGTATAAAAATTTGTCCTATATTTCATATTGGTAATTTACAAAATGATTTATAGAACACCATGATATCTGGAAATCAGCTTAAATTTCTTATTTAGCAAAGTTAAATCTAATGTTTATTGCAATAAGTTATACGTATTCTTTGTTCCTCGTATTATGCGTAGTACCAGTGATTTCATCACAGCGGCCTGTACGTGACGTCTTTACATCGACTCGATAATTTCGTGATAATATCCAGTTCGGTACTGAGATAATCAAAAGAAATTCATACAAATTACCCATGAATCTCTTTAACAAATGAAAAATAATATAATGATATACTAAGTTTCATCCAAATGTATGCTCAGCAAATAGTTGATAAATCGTACAAGTATTAAACATTAGTAGTAGATATAACTTTTTATTCAGAGTACACTTCTAGAAATTTTATTTAACAACCGAAATTCAAAATGCGTATAATGTAATGGTATTGCCACTTACTTAAGTACTCCTCACATGGATTAAAAAAAAAGAAATAATATTAAGTAGTTCATCAGTGTACCCAAATTTTAATTGCAATGACAAAAACAAAATTGGAAAAATAAAAACCAAAGTGCTTTTGGTGTAATTAAACTCTCGATTGATGAAATTTTTCAATTAGACAACTGAATGTTACATAACCCTAAATTAAAAATTCAGATTGAACTTCACCATCTGTGAACTTTAATCGTGATTACTGTGACAAAATTTCAAATTGCTATAATAGATTTAAACGCTGTAAGAGTCAATTTACTCTTACCAAGCCATATAAACGTAGTACAGCAGTCTTTTGAAGGAACACGTCAGTTCCTGACTTTGAATGCCTAGGCTATTTTATCTCCATTACCCGAATTAAAAGTAATATACCATCAACTGTAAAAGCATTCATTGAGCATGCACTTTTATGGTAAGTGTTATAGCATGATAATTCCAATTGCTGATGCAACGTCCAATTTCATTGGTCAACGTCATGAACAACAAAAAAGTTATTTCTCGATAAACTTTTCTTGTCCATTAATACACTACGACGTTAAATATTCCAGTACATGGTGACGTAAAAATCAGTGACAACATTGTTCAAAGTTCAAAGGATTGGAACTATAAGAAATAAAAGTAATTTTGGAGGAGTTTATGGATGTGTAAACGGGGCCTTTCACTCACAAACTCTACATAAAGTCCTTCGGACTTTATTTAGTTTGTGAGTGAGTCGGCCGCGTTTACCTCCAAAATAACTTTTATTCCTATATTAACCTCGTGTACAGTGAATTATTTATGTTAAACGTTGTGGCGTCTCTCCACATGGGCTCTAAGTAAGTAAGTAAGTAAGGCCTTCCGTATCATGACTTGATTACCCTGCATGGAAATGGTTTTACCTTCTTGCCTCATTGTGATGCCCCCCCAAAAAATTGATACACATGTTTCGTGATACACAACGGTATTGAAATGTTTTATTGTCTATTTCGGGACGTCTGTAAGAGCAAGCAGGAAACATAGGTTAACTGTATTATATTTGCATCGGAATATTTCATATTCTTCTAATAAAAAATTATTCTTTATATATAAAAAATGTATACATGTACTATTAGTAATTTGTTTTGCGAGTATGGAATTTTCTGCTTGCATTGCATCGAGTGCGACAGCACGAGATGCAATACTGGCTGAGAAACCCATCCGAGCAAAATAAATTACTAATAGTATTTTTATCGATAATTCTGTTATTTATACATATCGAACTATATATGTTTCCTTCTCCAATGAAATATTTTGTTCTAATCAAACAAATAATTATTGGTTAGCGCTTTCTTTCTTGGACTAATTTTTGTCACGAAACGTCATATTTATACGCTGTTGCTAACGTCAAATACAGATTGACGATAATATGTTCGTATTAGCGCAGTGAACTGATAATAGAATTATCGTCGCTCGGGAACAATTAAAAATTGCGCAAATAAGCGATAAACTGTAGTATTGACTGTTACGTGCATCGGCAGAACTATTATTAGTTTATTTAATGCTCATGAAGTAAATATGTTAACCCCCCCCCCTGGATCCTTATACAGAGGGACATATTGTTTTTATCCTATCGGCTTGTCTCTCTGTCCATCCGTTACTTAAACCTGGCTGATAACTTTTGAACCAGATGTTATTGGCAAATGCCATTTTGTCTGTGTTTTGACCAGGTTAAGTTGGACACCCCTTTATGCAAATTTCACTAAGGTCAGGTCACATGTAAAAGTAACAGGGGTCAAAAGGTAAAATTCTTGATTTTGCTCTGGTTCGTTATTTAGAATTACTATACAGTCTCTAGATATTCTATATGTGAATGGAGCTTTTAAAAATCCCATAAAAATTTTGGGTTAAGTCAAATGACAAGGTCACTGAGTGCAAATTTGAAGACTTATTAGCATTGCCTTTATCTTTTCATATTTGGCCTGTGTATTTGTCATATCAAGCTGAACACCATTTAGCAAATTTCATTTAGGCAAGGTCACATAGTTCAAAATCCTTGATTTGCTTTTAGCTCGTTAATTTCAATTGCAAGAAGCTTAATATTCTAAATTTAAAAAGATACTGCAATTGCATTTTCCTAATTTCAGCAGTGTTTTGAGCTATAGCAGACTTCAGGCTGGTATAGATATGGTCGAAAAATTCTTAAAGTTCTTTATGCTAACAAGTTTAGCTTTCAAAAAAACAAATACCCAACATGTATTTTAAACTGTAAATTTTGAATTGTTATCCTGTACACGTGTATAAAGAAAAAAAACTCATTAGGAGTATTAAATCTACGGAAGCCCGTTAGTGTCAGGTGGAGTTTTTTTTCTAAGTCGTTATAAGGACTTAGCTGATTTAAAAAAGCTTAGTCGTTATAACGAGTTAGTAAGTCGTTATAACGAGTAAACAAGTTATTATAACGAGTAAGCTAAGTCGTTATAACGAGTTAGCTAAGTCGTTATAACGACTTAAAAAAAATTCCACCTGACACTAACGGGCTTCCGTGTTAATCAATTGATAAGGATTGCAATTATCGCCAAATTGTAAAAAAGAAACTCATTACTGCAAATGTGGATCCAAGAAGTCAAAGACGTCCACCGAATACATTGCAAGGAATGAAACCTAAGTATTTTAATGGATTTGAATTAAGATTTATTCTTATTGTAAATATTTCTTTTTAATATACTTTCAACTCAAGTTGATCATAGATGCGAAGATCTTAATGTAATACGGGAAACTTTAAATACATTAATTAAATTGTTTTGAGTATTCTGTTCTTTCTGACAACATATGGGTTTCGCACGTGATCACTAAAATCTCCGGTTACCTGATAAATCACTTCTTAAATGAATAAAGTATTATGAAAACGAAATATAAATCTATATTAGAGTACTTCCTGAAAACAAAAGGATGAAAAGTAAATATGTCATTTCTGAAATAATAATTATAAATTGTGAAGGTTCATTACTGTGTTTATAGATTTGAATTGAATTACAGGGAATATGATTGATTTATCTCTACATGATACCGGTTAATTTCAAAGATTTAAATTAATCAAAAGTCAGATTTAAACACAGATAGTCGGACACTGACAGGCTTAACTAATTACATGTATATCTTCGTAATGATTGTTACTTAATAAATTTTACTATTATAATAGAAAATTAAAATCTCCCGTGAATTTATTTTATGTAAATGGTAATTTCGACGACTTATGCCTGTTTACTGTAGATAAAATCAAATCATTTGAAGTCCAAAATTGAATTGTGTATAGAAACCGATAGGGAACAAGTAACCAAAAGTCCAAAATCAGCTAACGACAAATCTAAATGGAAAACTATAACAAAGTCTAATTTATATCAAGGAAGTGTTCTCGAATTTCTTTATTAAAGGAAATGAATACAAGTGCCAAAAAAGTCCAAAGGAAGAGACCAGAAAGTACAATCCGTAAGACATACACTATACCGAGAACAGTAGAAATTCTATGAAAAGTAAAATGACTTAATGCTGACAAATATAAAGTCAAAAACAAAAACCTCAACAATACTAGCAGATTTGAAAACTAACAAAGAGATTTTTAATAAAAAACAAAGAACGGCGAATCTTAATTTTCCATTTTTGTGGAGAGAATCTTCTACAAATAGTAACTGACTCCGATGATTGTAATAGAATATATCTTGTAAATTAATACAAAAAGGAATGGAATCTGTTGCTAAGCATTTTTTGATAGCATAATTGAAATTAAATTAGAATTCATTAGCTGATATATTAAGCCGCATTCATTCATGTATAGTTCAAGGTTAATTGTACTGTGACAAATAACTTGTCAATAAAATTTCTTTTTCGAAATCAGGTATCAGGGATAGATTTCCTTCTATTAAAAGAAAATACTTTTGTGGGCAGGGAGTGTCTTTGGTCTTCCGTCTTCTGGTGTTCTTGATTTTGCCTTGTCTATGGACTTTGATTTGTGTAATCTTGTGCTTTGTTCCTTCAGTATTCTACTACAGTTGTTTAGAAGCACATGATTTTATTGCTGGACAGCATAAACGAACCGACGCAAGAAACAATGCATCTTGGCGAGTACTTATGTACAAAATCAAAGAAAGATAACAGCACCATCATCGTTAAAACAACACCAATTAGAGGAATGCAGGAAAACAATTAAAAATAACTTTAAAAAAAATAAGATCGATTTCTTAATAAACAAACAAAGTAAATATCGAACATAATTTTTTTTTAATTCTTTGGCTTACGCTTCTCATGTTGGTTGCAAAATAATATATGGTGAATAAAAGGATATGGAGTAAATGCACATGAGACAAAGTCTCTACAAAAACATGGTAAAAAACAAGCAAAGGAACAACGCTTTTATTGTTGTTCTATAGTATGACATGCAAGATTATATTTCATGCAAGATCATATATTTAATGCAATTTATCCATGTTACCTCTTCAGTTTCTATTAAACTCTTAAGAAAAAAATTGCCTTCTTAATAGATATGATTGAACATATAGGAAACAAATTTTATAATCACTATATATAATTGGTTTGTTTCCACTATTCCACACATCATTTGTCAAAATTACCAAGAGTAGATTCTCACTCTTGTCTCCTTAACCTAATCACCCCTAAATTGATTGCGAAGAAACTTTTTTTTTTGACGAAGCAGTTCTGAAGTACCAGAAGAAAATCTGCTGAAGGTTTGCGTTTTGTCGATTCAAATGACAAGATAATAACCACTGTACATTAAATGTACAAAAGATATACCTTCTTTCATTAAATATACAAAAGATATACCTTCCTCAACTTACTCCGTATTACATTGCCGTTAAATGTATGCTTATGAAGAGGTGTGACTTATTTATGGAATAGACTCTTCTCATCCTTAAATATAAAGTCGTCATTTTGTTCAAATATAACAAGTTATTCTCTTTGCTGTATTCAGAGGTTGATGGATATAAACTTGCGTAACAAATGTCTGGATATTTCTACACATATGTTCGTTTCCTATACAATATACTTTTTGCAAAAACTGAAGACCGCGAAGAATTTTACTTTGAAAAACGAAAACGAAAAATTCAACAATCGCGAAATATAATCATAAAACAATATTAAAACAATGAAAATGAAATTCAATATTAAAAAAAAAAAACATTGTATGACATATAAAGTATAAATAACAAAAAAACCGAAGTTACTGTTAATTTATTTTCTGCATTTGCCAATTTTGACAACTTCTGTCTCATCGGTGTAATTTATAAATTTGATTTTTCGTTTTTATTTTTCTGATTTACAGGGCGCAAGGTCCTTTATATTGCAAAGTATATTTTGGATTGACTGTCAATCGGTTTGGATTGACGGTTCGGTTCTCACTTACTTTACACAATACTAACAAGTATAAAATGTCAATAAAAATTTTCATGCGATCAAATACGGGAATTTTGAGTCGTGTTCAAACCGAAATAAATTTCGGATACTGTACGAAAAAATTAATACATCAATACAGTGACAGGGAATCACTAATTAATGAACACTGTTGAGCTAACGGTAGTTTATATTGAATCTGTTGTAGCTCTTCGGGTTAATTTTTTTCGTCAAATAAAATTTAGTTAAATAATTGTCATCTAGGAACAATTAAAAACATACGATTCAATTTCATAAATGTTTCATGCGGTATAATAGTAGGTCAAAAATCCAGTCACTCCGTCTCACTGATATCTGAGGCGATCGTTTCCACCTTTAATTACAAAAGAGTTCCTATCTCAAAAGTCCCGCATTATGCCATACTGTCGACCACTTTTTAGCAAGTAATTTGGAGCTGTTTCTAAGCTACTTACTATTCTTTTTGTTGTTGATTATTAAATACAACCCAGTTTATGCTGTTCCAAAGTTATGATATAGAAAATGCTCAATGAGATTTTGATAGATTGCTATATTTTTGTCACGCTAGTCATTGTCGCCATATATAGGTATAAATCATTATTGATGCAGTAACAAAGGATGCGACTGTAACAAAATTCAATATTACTGTAATAAACAGTGTTGATTACATAATAATTATTACTCTATCAAAAGTCGCATCTTTACTTCTACTATGATAATGAACTAAATGATTCTCTATATACGAAGCTTAGTAGTCTATAGAATGTACTACTCAAAGAACTATGCTGATAATTGTATGTGACGACTTGAAATCAAAAATTATAATTACGTTATAAGATTGTCACTTAAATACTCCATACATTAATTCAGATTCGATGAATTCATGTCGGTGCCTAGATTTATATTGCTTTAAGAAATGCAAAATTGGAAATTAAAAAACCAAACAGCACTGCTCCAAACTTAATTAACTCTGCTAACGACAATACAATACTGAAGGGTTGATCAAATTCCATTTGAATAAATGAACTGGTGAATGTTACACAACCCTTAATCAAGCACGTTGCAGCTGTTAAACAGAGTTGAAGGAAGTAAATATAACATTTATGGCACACTTAACATCTTAGAAAAGAGTACATAGTTAACAACTTGTGTCTGTACTATTGCAAATAAGCCTCAAGATGAAGAACTACAACTAAAGCGTTTTTATCGCTAATTTACTCAATTTTCAATTGTTCTAGAGCAACGATAATTCTATTTTCATAGCACTGCGCTGATACGAACATATTATCGTCAATCTCTATGGAACGTTAGCAACAGCGTATTAATATCACGTCGTGTGACGTTTCGTGACAAAAATAATCCCAAGAAAGAAACGGCTATATTTAACCAAAACAATATGTTGAACCAAAAACAATATTTCAGCGGAAAAAGAAACATATATCTGGTATAGATCAATAGCAAAATTAGCGAAAAAAACACTATTAGTAATTTGTTCTGCTCGGATGGAGTTCTCAGCTCGTATAGCATCTCGTGCTCCGCACTCGATGGAATTCAAGCAGATATTCCATACCCGCAAAACAAATTACTAATAGTATATATGTTTCATTGCTTTGTTTAACCATGTATAATAAGAGACTGTCTCATATTAACCATCCAAGTAGTCAGTATACCTGTGCTGACCCAATATCCAATTCTGTTTGGAACCTTACAATATCTAAATTTTTGTAAATAATGAGTATCTTCCACATGCAAACCTTTTTCTTAACTGATTTTGGCTTTACATTTAGATCAGATTGGTCATTTGTTCTCTATCATTTTTTAGATATCTTTGAGTTTATGGTCTTGCAAATGTTTAGATTTTATCTGGAATGAATAGACATAAGTTGTCGATATGTGCATATGCAGACACTAAATTCACAGTAACTTCGGTATCTAGTTATTAGTTACCGCTGAGAATCGCTTGATATATCCAGACAGCATAAACGCACCGACTACTCACGGAAAAAAGCATGCAATTTGGCCGGTACTTATGTAACTAAATTTAAGAAAAACATCAGAACTGTCATCGTTAAAATAACACAATTTAGATAATTGCAGGTAAACAATTCAACAAAACTTAAAAAAAATAAGATCGTTTCTTGAAACAAATGTAATGAACAAACAGAGTATATATCGAACATAAGAAATTTTATCATTCTTCGGCTTACGCTTCCGATGTTGTTTGCAAAATAATATAGTATGGCATGCAAGATTATATGTCATGCAAGATCATATATTTAATTCAATACATCCATGTAAGCTCTTCAGTTTCTATTAAACTCTTAAGAAAAAATGCCTTCTTAATAGATATGATTGAACATATAGGAAACAATTTTTTATAATCATTAATATAAAATTGGACGCTTTCCACTATTACACGCACCATTTGTCAAAATAACCAAGAGTAGATTATCACTCCAACGCATGTCATCTTGTCTCCTAAACCTTATCAACCCTAAATTGATTGCGAAGAAACATTTTTTTTTTGACGAAGCAGTTCTGAAGTACCAGAAGAAAATATGCTGAAGGTTTGCGTTTTGTTGATTCAAAAGATAATAACAATTGTACATTACATGTACAAAACATATTCCCTCCTCAACTAACTCCGTATTACATTGCTGTTAAATGTATGCTTATGAAGAGATGTGATTTATTTGTGGAATAGATGACGCGCTGTTTTCTTCTCATTCTTAAATATAAAATTTGAATTTGTATCAATATAAACAGTTATTCTCGTAAGGTTCAATTTTTTGCTGTATTCAGAGGTTGATGGATATAAACTTGCTTAACAAATGTCTGGATAATTCCATACACATGTTTGTTTCCTATACAATATACTTTTATCGAAAATTGAAGACTGCGAAAAATGAAACCGTTTGAAAACCGAATAACGAAATTCCATAGCCGCGAAAAATACTCATTATACAGTATTTAGACAATGAAAATGAAATTCAATATTAAAATACAACATTGTATGACATATAGAGTATAAACAACGAAATACCGATGTTACTGTAATTTTATTTTCTGCATATGCCAATTTTGACAACTTTTGTCTCATCGGTGTAATTTATAAATTTGATGTTTTGTTTTTCTTTTCTGATTTAGAGGGTGCAAAGTCCTTTATATTTTAAAGTATATTACACACAACTTACAAGTATAAAATGTCAATAAAAAATGCTACGGGACTTCTGAGTCGTGTTCAAACTGGAATAAATTTCGGATACTGTACGAAAAATCAATACATCAATACAATGAGAGCGAATCACTAATTAATGAACACTGTTGAGCTAAGGGTAGTTTATATTGAATCTGTTATAGCTCTTCAGGTTAATTGTTTTCGTCAATTAAAATTTAGTGAAAGAATTGTCTTCCTAGGAACTATTAAAACATACACCTTAATTTCATAAATGTTTTATGTTATATGCTGTATATATTTATTTCAATAAGCAAAGAATCCAGTCACTCCGTCTCACTGGTATCTGAGGTGATCGTTTTCTCCTTCAATTACACGAGATTTCCTATCTCGAAAGTTCCGTATTATGTCATTCTGTTGACCACTTCTTTGGCAGGTAATTTGGAGCTGTTTCTAAGCTATTAATTATTGAAATTGTTGTAGATTATAAAATATCCTTTATTTAACCCCAGCCAAGTGGCCCAGTGCATGTTGTTCCAAAGATATGATATAGAAAACGTTCAGTGGGTTTCTGAGAGAGCGCAATATTTATGTCATGCTACATGTAGTCACTGTCACCGTAGATGAAGTGTATAAATCAACTTTCTTGTAGAAAGGAGGAATGCGACTTTACCAAAGTAAGACTGTAATACAAAGTATTGATTACACAACAATAATTATTGCTCTATCGAGAGTGTCATCTTTTATTTCTACTATGAAAATGAACTGATCGATTCGCATTTTGAAAAACGAATAAAGAAATTTAACAACCGTGAAATATACTCTCTTTACAGTTTCTAGTAGTGAAAATGACTTTTAGTATTATAAAAAAAACACTCTATGACATATTAAGTATAAACTATATATAAGATATTGCGTTTTGCATTTATATGTTCATTACTTTTCATATTTACAGAGAGCAAGGCCCTTTATGTTACATATTATAACATAAGACACTTGTTAAAACAATATCACGCGATCAAATTATGTCATGCTGTCGACTACTGCTTTAGAACTTTAACTTGGAGCTGTTTCTAAGTTACCTTTTTATTGTGGTGGTAACCAGAACCCAGTACAGGTTGTGCTATGATATAGAAAATGATCAATGGGATTTTGATAGAGCGCTATATTTATGTCATGCTAGTCACTGTAACCATAGATGAAGTGTATAAATCATTATTGATGCAGAATCAAAGGATGCTACTGTAGCAAAATTCAATATTACTGTAATAAACAGTATTAACTACAAAACAATAATTATTACTCTATCGAAAGTCGCATCTTTATTTCTACTATGATAATGAACTTATGAATTCCTTATATACGAAGCTTAGTAGTCTTTGGAATGTATATTAAACCAAAGAACAACGCTTAAAATTGTATGTAACGACTTCAAAACAGAAATTATTATAAAGATTGTCACTTAAATACGCCATACATTAGTTCAGATTCGATGCATTTATTTCGGTGCCTAGAATTAAATGGAATGTACCTCTTATATTTTTCCCGTCTGGTGTCACCACTGCACTATCAGGTTTTGCTCTGTGACGTCGTGATGCCGGCAAAATTCACGCACAAGGAACAATTTTTGAACATGCGTGAAATACCAGTTTTCCCGCAAACTACCTGATTGTGCAGCAGCGACACCAATCAGGAAAAGCATGAAGGTGAATTCCATTGCTTTGACAAATGCAAAATTGGAAATTAAAAAAACCAACACTGCTCAAAACTTAATTTATTCTGACAATGGCAATATAATACTGAAGGGTTGATGTAATTCCATTTGAATAAATGAAATGCTGAATGTTACACAACTCTTAAGGTTAGTGAGGACAGCTGTCACGTGATTAAACCACAAAAACGGCGGGAAAAAATTAAAAATGTTCAGAATAGAATGAAATTTGACAGGAATGGTACTGAGCGTGTATAGAAACGATTTTTGGTTTCAAAAGCATCAAAATGGCGACCGTTGCTATGGGAACAGAAAATGGCGGGAAATATTCCAATTCCTTCGTATATGATGAAAAATGGAAATAAACTTGAAATAAGGTGAGAAAAAGGAAAATAATAATAAATTAAGTGCTGAAGAAAGGAAAAATTAAATAAAGTAGAGATATAGTAGTGAAAAAAGTAAATTATGCACACAAAGGGATAAGAAAAGTGGAAGAAATGATAGAATAAAACTTGAAAATTGTGGGAAGAGAGAATTCACCCTAGAACAACAATAGCAGTCTCCCTCTTCTAAACAATTAACGCAGACGTGATAGAAATACTGCCAGAACAAGCCACTGCTGATTTCCTTTGAATAAAGATCACTCACTAGAAGTTTGGAACAAGAAAATATGAGAAATATCAACTCATTCATTTAATCAACACCATCCAAAATGGATCTTTATACAGGTCATTCCAGTCAAAACGGTGGCCAATTGGAAATACAAACTACTTCCGGTCCCGCATACGCGCTCCTTAATCTCTCCATAGGACTCCTGTGGGGTCACGTGTCGAACTATCATACAATTTATCACAAAATTTTAATTTGTAGATGAAATTTTTGTATTTATGATTAACAGTAGGTAAGAAAGTGTCCATTCCCGGTTTAACATGTGTAACCTACAACTTCCTGTTCTAGTCAAGTGAAGACCATATACAGTCATATGACTATTTTAGTTAGGTATTTGTTCTACAAGAACAGCCGGTGACATCACTTCCGGTTTTTGTTCTAGTTATGGCAAAATATTTTAAGGGGAGGAGGGCAATGTTGTCAACTTTGAATGCTTGTAGGTCTCTTAAAAGCCTGGTTTGCTATACTGATTTTTCTATATTTTGAAGATATCGTATAAAGGCATATATTTAAATAAAAAAATGAAATTTTGAATTCGGAAGTTTTTTTCAGAATTTCAGTTTTTATGTCCCTCCAGGGGACGAAAAGTGATAAAAAATCTAACCTCAATGTGCACATAATTTGGAAAATTAGCAAAAATAATTGACAGAAATGGATGTATTTTTAGAAATACCTTTAAAACAACAAAGACTTATAATCCAAACACTCTTTTTTTGGGTAAATGGGAATTCGGACCATTATTCAGGGGAAGGTATCGTTGACCCCGTGTTTCTCCGAAAAACGCCTGATAAGGTGGTCCATTATTTATACCAAAGAAAGGGTATATTTTCAACAGTGAAATATTTTAAAAATAGCCAATTTGAATTCGGAATTATTTTTGGGGTCAGGTGTCCTCACTAACCTTAATCAAGCACGTGGCAGCTGTTTAACAGAGTTGAAGGAAGTAAATATAACATTTTAAAAAAGTGAAAGTGGATATTTTCAGCTAGATTCACGTCTTCCCGGATTTGACTACCGACTTTGACATTTTCCCGGATTGAAACACTCACAGTGTGACGGGTGCTGTTAACAGAGCAGGATATGCTTACCCTTCCGGACCACCTGATGTCGCTCTCGGCTTTTATGGGAGTTTACACTGTGAGTGCTTTAGTTTTTTGTGTTGTCTTGTAATATTTTAGTTTTGTCTTCATAAATTATGTTTGTGGTGCCGATCTGTCCTTGTCCATGTTTGAATAATGATAAATGATTATTACAAAAAGTTTTCAAAATTTAACTTGGTACTGTTTGAGGGTTAGAGAAGTAACACGTACCATGATTTTTAATTGGTTTTGTCTCAAGGTTAGCAAATGACAATAACCAATCCAGCTACCTAACAGATCTTTCAAAAATATATTTTCCCCACTTACTGTGTGACGGGTGCTGTTAACAGAGCAGGACATGCTTACCCTTCCGGAGCACCTGATGTCACTCTCAGTTTCGTTGGAGTTCATACTGTGAGTGCCTTTGTTCTGAATGTTGTGGTTTCTGGTTCTGTGCTTTGTGTCTGTCTGGCGTCATTGTTTTTGTGTGTAACGTCGTTGTTTTCCGTGTTCTCGTTTTTGCCCTGTCTTTTGACTTCGATTTTTGTGAATTTCACCCCTTTGTTCCTTCGGTATTCTACTGCCGTTGTTT
>MJUU01045182.1:25129-38456 GCA_002080025.1 Modiolus philippinarum
GCAGTAGAATACCGAAGGAACAAGGGAAGTGATGATTACAAAAATCGAAGTCCAAAGACAATGCAATAACGGCAACAGAGAAAACAAAGACAAAACAAGGACGTCATTAAGAACTAAGACACTCATAGTGTGAACTCTCATTAAAACCGGGAGTGACATCAGATGATCAAAAAGGGTAAGCATGTCCTGCTCCACTAGTGGCACCCGTCACACTATAAGGGAGTCAATCCAGGGTCGAGTCAAAATAAAAAAAAATTATTAATTTCCGGTTATTTTAAAATGGAATTAGTTTCTGAGAGAATAATTGAAAATTATAAAAGTCCATTACTGCTTATAGGTTAGAATGGAATTACAGGAAAGATGATTAATTTATCATAAAATGATATTGCCTTGATAAAAAATTCGCCATGATTGCTATATGAAGAATTTAATTAAGAATTTCAAAATACTGAGGAAGTACTTTTTATCGTCGACATCAATTTTCGTGGTTTTCATCAATATCACTGTCTCGCGTGTTAAAAAATCATGGTTTCAAATTCATTACATTCAAACTCTAGACAAATACAAAAAGAAGGGAAACGGGGAATGTGCCAAAGACACAACGACCGAAAGGGGAGTAATAACAACTCAAAGCCACCACAAGATCTAAATATGTATTTCGTCCGGAACTTAATTTCGTGGTTCTAGAAAACCACGAAATCCACGAAAATTGTAGCCCAACGGACAATAGTAGTTTCACAGTAGCATGTAACTTTGTAAATAAACATTTAACAAATGCATCAACAACAAGACTCTTTCGATAATATCGAACAGGTAATTGTCCTAAACAATTTCACTGAATACGCCAACTATAGGCAAAGGACAGTATAAATTCCATGTATAGTTCCATGGCAAAAAAGCTATAATACAAACGACAAAATATCAGTTCTAAAGCGACAACCTCAACAATACCAGCAGATCTGAAACCGATAAAACGATGAAATAAATCATAATACGATAGATACTGAATGGACCATGCTTGTGATCTGATGCTCGTAATGAGACAGGATTCTCTTCAAGTAATAACTCCGACACTTGTGATAGAATATTGGGTATTGAAAACAAAATATATAATAATAGGATATGAATTCCACCTGACGCCAAAAAATTTTATGAAATAATTGCAATCAAAGCTGATTTCCTACGCTGCTATGTGAAGTCGCTTTCATATGTTTCAATAATCATTGTAATGTGTATTTTTTTCAAAATTGGTTATCAGATAACTTAATACCGAAGTCACTGTGAATTTATTTTCTGCATATGCGCATTTCGAAAACTTATTTCTCTTCAGTGCAGATAAAACATAAACGTTCGAAGACCATAATTTCAAAGATGTTTAAAAACTGATAGAAAATAAATAACCATTATGATCAAAATGTAAGGCCAAAATAAGTTAATTACAGAGCTTTGCATGAGGGAGATACTCCTTAGTTTTCAATAAAATGTACAAAAATTTAGATATTGCAAGGTTCCAAATAGTATCGACTTTCGGGTCAGCACCGAAATACTGACTACTGGGCTGTTGAATGAGTTTCATAATTTCAGCATTCCAAAGTACTTGATTTAACTCTTTTAGACAGCGTGAATGCCTAGACGCCTTGCGGAAAACTGTGCTTTATGGCGAATACTGATGTACCACAACAACAAAAGCCATAAAAGACATCATTACAACATAACAAATAAGTTAATAACAGGAACAATAACACATAACTGTAACGTTATCAGCGCTGAAGCAACTACATAAATACAAAATGTGTTTCTTAAAGCAAATATCACGATTGATAAGTTAGAGTTTAACTTCCAGTTAGCAATATTTCAGCTATGTCAGGACTAGTTTACCATTTCAAAATGAAATAAACGTAAAAGAAGAAATAAAGATGAAGGAACAACCGGGGACAAAGAGTTGTAATTGTTACTTGAAGAGGGGAGAAATTGGTAGGGCAGGAAATTTAGCCTTCTATACGAGTCCCCGTAAACTATGTTCTCTTTAGAAAAATATAGAAGGTGTCCTTACACTGCATGCAGCGTGTCTCCTCACAGATTGGCTACACTGGGACGAGTCAGACTTTTTCATATTATGATCTGGCTATCCTGCATAGACAAGGCATTCTCCTATCCACCAACTGAGGACTTGCCCACCAGCACTGTAATAACAGCCCTTGACAACCGATTCAGGTGCTGGTCAAATGTCATGAACGAAAATGGAGAAATTCTAACAAACTCAATGCTTACGCCTCTGATGTTGTTTTGCAAACGGATAAAGTATGTGATGCAACGTCATATGTTAACTTCAATATATTAATATTACTTCTTTAGTTTGTTTTGTAAACTCTTATGAAGTAAACTTATTACCTTCCTAATAGATTTGATTGAACATATAGGAAACAATTTTTTATGATCATTTTATATGATTGGTTTGTTTCCTCTGTTATACGCATCATTTGTCAAAATAACCAAGAGTA
The DNA here is from genome assembly GCA_002080025.1 of Modiolus philippinarum. NCBI lineage: Eukaryota > Metazoa > Mollusca > Bivalvia > Mytilida > Modiolidae > Modiolus > Modiolus philippinarum. The sequence continues at coordinate 27,631 of MJUU01045182.1, forward strand.
GATTATCACCCCAACGCATGACATCTTGTATCCTTCACATTATCAACCCTAACACGATTGCCAGTAAAAAAATATTTTTTGACGAAACAGTCCTCAAGAACAAAAAGAGTGCTTCAGTTTGTTAAACGTTTGTGATTTGTTGTCTCAAATAGTAAGATTAAGGGAGTATGAGTGTCAAAAATTTTGTATTCAAAATTAAAACTCTGATCTTTAATTTTAAACAGCTTTGCTAAAAGAACAACAAGAGCAAAAAAAATTGAAAATCCATGTAAGAATTTTTGAGATATAAGACGTCAAAATTTTGGCGGGAGATTTCCTTCAATTTCCTCTATTTATTTATGTCTTAAAATATATAAAAAATATAATTGGAAATTGATAAAATTTTGTACATTGTCTATTTCATGCATTTTAAAGTGACCTATGTCCAAGAAAATATGATTCATGTGCAAAAAAAATAACCCTGTTTCAATGGATAAAACCCGTGGATATCGAATGCGTCTGAATTCTTGCGCTCATACTTCCTTAAAACATAACAAAGTACATTACAGAAAGACAAATCTTTTCCGAACTTACTCCGTAATACATTGCCATTAAATTATGCTAATAGAGATATGTGAATTATATGTGCGAGAGAAGACACTACAATTGCCAAATTTAAGTACAAAATCGTTATTTGGTTTCAATGAAGCGGGTAATTTTCGCAAGGTCCAAATTTTTGCTATATTCAGAGGTTGATTGAAGCGCGAAAATAAACTCATGAAATAAAATTCTGTGTATTTCTATGTCCACTGCCAAAAAATAGAACACGAAATGTAAAACTTTGGAGAACGAATGACAAACTTTTACAACTGCGAAAAATACTATCTTAGAGTATTTCAAAAGTGAAATTGAAGTTCAATATTATGAAAAAATCATAATATGACTAATTGAGTAAAAGCTAAATACAGGATATTGCTAATTGTATTTTTCTCTTTATTACTTGTCTTATAAACACGGAGCCAAGCCCTTTATATTGCAATGAATAACGCACGATGCCTGTATGAATTGTCAATACAAAATTTATCTTGCTATAATATTCTGCCATGCTGTCGACTGCTACATTAGAACTTTGGTTTAGAGCTGTTTCTACAATGCAATATTTTAGTGATCGCTTTAGTTAAGTAAATTTACATGTTGTATATCCTTTGTATAGCTACTACCAAGCACAAGTTGTGCTTAAGAAAAAGGACACAATAATTGTGTCATTTTAGTCACTGTCATGCGTAAATCATTATTGCTGGTGTACACAAGCGATACGGCTTTATAAATCAATATGATTATAATAAATAGTATTGATTACATTACAATAATAATCATTCCTTGAAACTCGCATCTATTTTTTTCCACTTTGATAATGAACTCCTCCATTCACACTATAGAAACAGTAGTCTATAGACCGTATTTCTCGTAAAAATATCATAATGATTGTATTTGACGACATGAAATGAACAATGGTAATTACGTAATGGGATTGTCACTTATATACTCCGTGCATTGATTCAGAATTAACTCATCCATTCTTGAGCTTAAATGACAAATACAAAATTGGAAATTAAAAACCAAAAGTCACGGCTTCTTTACTTAATTAACTCTGACAACCGCAATACAATAATGCAGGGCTTATGAAATTCCATGTGAATTAATGAATTGTTGAATGTTACATAACCTTTAATCAAGCACGTGGCAGATGTTGAAAAGAGTTCAAAAAAGTAAATGTAACAAATATAACACAACAAACATCTTAGTAACACATGCATATTTCACAAATAAGTAACTGAAGGGTAAATTGATGATATTGCAAACAAGGGTTTATTGACAATTGCAAATAACGCACTGGCCGAACGAAAAAAAAAATCGCATAGCGCTATCTTCTTTAAAGCCTTTTCATTTCCTGAAAAATTTGAACTTAAAACTTTATCATAACTGGGTGCAATTGATAAAGGTCATTATCTGGCTTAAATTGATTACCAGCACTAACAACGATACTTAAGTTTGAAAATGTAAAATTAGCCAAATATTAAATTTTATTATAATTTGATATTATACAACAATAGATTTCATTTGTCAAAAGGTGTCACATGATTAAACTGTAAATTGCTATTTGACTTAATTCTAAAAATAAAACCTGAAAGACTTAGCTGAAAGACTTACTGTTACTAAGATTAGAAAGGTATTCAAAAGTTCAATAGAACTTCATTATGTCACACCATTGAACAGTTAGAGTAAAGCTTTCAAATGCAAATAAGACTTTTTGTTTTGCCTACAGTTGCAACTGCTAACAGTTAAACTATCACATGCTGGAAATTATCTGTTTGTTTTGTTTGTTTGGTTTTTTTTTTGTCATTTTCACTGAAAAATGATTCCTTTCATAATATTTACACTAATAATACCACAAGTCTTAAATGATTGATTGATTGATTGATGTTTTACGCCAACTTCAGCAATATTTCAGCTATATTGTGGCGAGAAGTCTTAAATGTACTATATTTAAAGCTTTTAGGAATAAATAACCGAGAGAGTCAAATGCTAATTTTTGAAAACTTCGATGCAAAAGAGTTTGAAAAGAGATTATCTTTGAAAAGATTTTTTTTATTCATTAATTGTTTTTTTTTTTTTTTTTTTGAAATGTAAAACAAATGTCACCACTGATTTTGACAATAATAGAATAATTCATATTGCTGTTTATGTCTAAAATTTTAACTTTACTGGTCTTATATTTCCTAAACTACTAAGAGCGCAATGGTCCTATTAATGCACATAATTGTAGAAATGATACATTCTTATCACAAATCAGTAGCATTTCTTGTATATGTTGTTTCCCATTATTATTAGTGCAAATAATACATGTGTTTTTTTAGTGTTGGTTTTGTTGTCTTGATTTTACATTACTTAAATAAATCTTTGTTGAATAATTTCAAATTATAATAAGACAATTGTAGCCTTTTTCTATCGGTCAATACATGTTTTTATCGACCTTAACCATATATCAACCTCGGACTTCGTCATCGGTCGATATATGAATCGATAAAAACATGTATTGACCTCATTAAAAGGCTATACAGTATATCATACTAAATCATCAGCGTCTACAGCATCAGACATTTTACATGTTAAAAATCTTTTCATCGTCATCTGTTATGTTTTTTAAATAACGCACAATGTTGGCAAGCATGTCTAACCTTTGAACACGTGCTTTGTTCGATAGCTAATGATTTTTGTACTTTATGAACGAGGGTAAACTAAAACTGGCTGCAAATCCAAGTAATATTTTCTTTGCACGAGAATAAAAAAAACAGTTTTTATTAAATTTTTAACTGGCTTCCTTATTTAACCCCACTGTTTCTTTTAAAATTCCTGCAACAAGACAGGGCCATTGCAGTCGACAATTTTTTCGCTGGTTTACCACTGCTTTGTCTTTTGTCGCTTGGACTTTGTCTCTTGACCATTCTGTTCAGTTTGTTACTTCCCCAATTTGTTATTTTGTCTCAATAAGTATTGGCTCCTATATTTTTTTAAACATTGTTTTTTTTTAACTATTCTTTTCGGCCTCTGGCTTCGGTATTTTTTGCAAATGCAGTTATAATTATTCTATTCGATTTGTACATATAGTTGTAACATTTTATTAGTGACCACAAAAATGCTATTTTGTCTATTTTGTGGTTGAAAAAATACGTAATAGAACAAACCCCTTAAATACCCAAATTAGAAATACTCATTACTAGTTTTTAAAATGCTCCATATTTGCATTTGGATTTAACTACAAACATTAGTTTTGTATTTAAATTGTAATTACTATGACAAATACAAAATGGTTAAATTACATTTGGCTGCATCAAGACTGAATTCACTCTCACAACGGTAATATAATGCTGAGATTTTTTAAAAATCATTTAAATAATTATACGATTGAATGTTAAATAACCCTTCATTACGAAAAGTTGAAATTAACTTGAAGTTTTAAAAAAGAATGATAGCAAATGTCAGAGAGCACAAATCAAACATTATACACCCAGATTCAACGACTTCACCATAACATCGAACTGCGATGGGTATCATATGCGGAGCAAATCATGGTTTCTCTCTATTTTTTTTTTTTTGCTTTTGTTTTTTTTTGTTTTTGTTCTCTTTTGTTTTGTTTTGTTTTTTTTTTTTTGGGGGGGGGATTCACACTTCTAGTGGTTTTGTATTTTTACGCCCTTGTTCAATTTCGTTTACTTCTTTGTATCCCCTTATCCAAAGCTATTTCCTTGCGTATTTTGGTTTCAATTTAGATCCGTTCTATTTGTTCTTTTTTCATCTTTTATACATCTCTTGATTAACAATGAAATGATATGGAATAAATGCACACGAGAAAAAGTCTCTACAAATATGGTCTGTAAGTCTCGTTCAATTTTGGAACTTCCGGGCACATAAATTTTTACCCGGAAGTTGCATTTTTGGCAAAAAACATGACGTTTCAAATCAAAAATGTGGACGTCACAATCCTCCGACGTCATTATTTGGCGGGAAACGTTTTTGAATTGAAAATTTATCGTAAAATCTCGGTGTCACATGACGAGACTTACAGACCCTATACATGATTAAACCAAGCAATGGCACAACGCTTTTATTCGATGTCTGTATTTCAAATGTTTTGATTTTATCTACACTGAGGGACATAAGTTGTTGAAATGGTCATAAGCAAATAGTAAATTGACAATAACTTTGTTTGTTATATATGACCATTTGGCCGATGTCATTACTGGTGGACTGTTAGTCCTCGAGGGCATTAACCAACCTAGTTATCCCGTTCTTCGGTGCTGGCGGAAAACAGACTTTATTTGGAATCTTTTTCAAAACAAAGGAGTATTTCCCTCGTACAAAGTTTTGTCCTTAACAGGTTTTAAATTTCAATTTAGATCTTTTTGATTATTTGATTTCTAATAGCGTTTGTCTGGCGATTTCTGCTCTCCCTTGTTTTGAATTTATCTGTACTGAAGAGACATCATAAGTTGTCAAAATAAACATATGCAGAAAATTCATTTACAGTAACTTCGGTATTTTAATATTTGTCTCATACTGTCTCCTTTTGTTTTGTCTTGTACTATGGTAACCGAAATATTTATTAACATTTGTTTTGGAATAACCGTTTCAAAGTCAGTTTTTTGTTTGCTTGTTTTATGTTTTTGAATTTTGTTTTCTTGGGTTTTTTTTTTTTTTTTTTTTTTTTTTTTTTTTGTTTTTTTTTTTTTTTTTTTTTTTTTTTTTTNTTATTTTGTTTTTGTTTTTTGTTTTGTTTTGTTTTTTTTTCATTTTTGGGTTTTTCTTTTTCTTTTTTTTTTGTTTTTTTTGTTTTTTATTTGCTTTGGTAATCGTTTGCTTGTGACAACATTTAACTATACAATATTAAGTAAGCTGCCGCAGAATTAATGTTGAAGGTACATAGAGCCTATAGTTATCTCGAGCAGACATTTTTTGTGTTCTTAAAATGAAATAAAATATTATCTCTTCCATTTTGTTATTGAGCTTTTTAAAAAGGCCAGACAGTATGTAGGTAGCTCAACTAAACTCGGATGTAATTCTCTGCTTTAAACTAATCCTATTGTTAAGCCAACAAACAATGATCAGAATGACGCGGATAGTATACTGAACAGAAAGAATGCCATGTTTCTTTTACTGTTCAGTATACTTATCCGCGTCATTCTGATCACTGTGTATCGGCTTAACATTAAGATCAATTTTACGCGGAGAATTGCATCCGATTTGGCTGATCGCTATGACGTGTCAACACATGATTAGAAATATTAACTGAATATTATGAAAGTAGAATTTAAAATTCGAAGCAAAGTGAATGTAAAATGCTGTTTGGTATTTGCAAAGTAATTTAGAGCCGAACTGTCAATCCAAAACGAATAATCCAAGGACACTATCGGAAACAAAAATGAAACAGAGACACAACACGAGTACGGCACAGAAAAGAAAAATGAAGACACACACACAAAAAGATGAACAACATTGATTATGACGTCAAAATGACGTGAAATTCAAGTCAATTCTTAACACGAATAATTCAAGCCATCTCCATATCCGATTCTCCCCTTGTGCGATCGTAGGGAATGGAATATAACGACTGGATAATTCAGATTAGTCAATTCTGCACCCAATTCGTGTTAAATGTGCGTTGATCTACATTTAAGTTATCTGATCCACTGACAAGGTATATGCAAATGAACGATACACAAAAATGTTTTGACAAATTGGATTTGCCTTTTCTTTATTTTAAGCTATTCATTTTTCTACGTTATTACTACAGTTTTTGTGTCATCTAATGACTTTTTCTAACTACCCAAATCTTCTTAACTGAACATTTGAAATTGCAGGATATCGAAACTTTGTTTCTTATGACCACATAATTTTTCCAATTAAATATCGAGAAAGTACTACAATTTTTTTCGTCGATTTCATGGGGTTGCTTTATTAAGTTCAAAACAAAAAGTATTGTCCCCTATATTTTTAATGCATAGAATTCGAAACCACGAATTAAAGTACTAATGAATTGGTATACGCCTTTTTACTGGATCTGAGAACAATGACAAGTTTATAATGTCCCGAAATACAACTTTTTTCGCTTAGGGAAAGCGAAGGGAAAAAGTTTGTGTCGAGGGAAACCATAAATTTACAATTGCTTGAATTGCCAGAAAATAAGTGTATTATTGTATCGAAATCGAACATTAAAGGTATAAATGTGACGTCATGGGTAAATAGTTAATCGTCCTATTAAACGACAAGTAAATAGTTATCACTGGTACAATGTAAATAGTCATTGAGACTATTGACCAGTTAAATAGTTTGTGACAAGTGTGAACAAAACCTAAATTTATCAAGTAAATGATAGATATAAAAAAACACATACTGAGGAATAATAAAAATATTCACGGAAACCACGAGAATTGATGTCCACGAATGAAAGTAGTTAAACAGTTTAAGAGTGTATAACATTATGACTGATTTTTCCATTTAGCATAATCGATTTCAATAACAAAACACTGAAGTTACTGTTTATTTAGTTTCTGCATATGCACATTTCGACAACTAAATGTTTCTTCATTGCAAATCAAATTAAAACATTTGGAAGTCCATAACCGAAATAGTTGTAAAAGCTAATAGAGAACAAATAACCAATACGATCTAAATAGAAGAGCCAAAATCAGCTAAGGGTAGAGCTATGCACGAAGGAGATACTCATTTGTTTTCAACAACATTTGGTTAAATAACTAAATACCGAGGTTACTGTGAATTTACTTTCTGCATATGCGCATTTCGACAACTTATGTCTCTTCAGTGCAGATAAAATCTAAACGTTTGGAAGATCATATACTCAAAGATATTTAAAAATTATTTAAACTTAGATATTGTTATATGAAATAAAGGGGACAACATAGTCTATATATGAAATCTGTTTTCGGACAAGCATATCTTGCAAGTGCCCAAATAAAATCGGTTTTCGAGTCAGCACCAAAGTACTGACCACTAGGATGGTGAAGTCCCTCGCGGACTTACAGTTCACCAGCAGAGGCATCGACGCAATGGTAAAAAAAATAATACAATACCGAAATTAGTGTTTAGTTTCTACATATGGACATTTTGACAAATTATGTCTCTTAAGTGCATAAAAAAAATTTGCAAAAGATTTTGTGTGTCTCTTAAAATGTATTTTTTAAAATTTTTGTTAACAATTGAATGTGTAATACTTATTTCTAATTGAGGTCTCCGTTGATATGGAATAGTTATTTAAGTGAGTTGCTAAAACATATCTGATAGAGTATACATGAGGCAGTTAACGCAGATTTAATCATTTAAGTGTGATCATTCTTTAAAAATTGATAGATTAGATTAATATGTTTCATGTCGATCGGCAGGAAAGTAATGATATTTTTTTAACTTCATTAAATTTAAACATGGACACCTTTAATCTAGCTAGGTTTTTTGTAGACAAATTAATTATCTTTATACTTGCATGCAAATTAAATTTATGTATACTTGATCTTTTTAACTTCTCTCCAATTTCTTTTTTCTTGTCTACCAACCCAAAGATTAAATTCTTGACACATTGAATGTAAAAGGTCTCGGATACCTATTTCTCTATAGAATATTCAATAAAATTGCTTACTATCAAGGATGCATATTATACATTATATAAAGTTTGTGGGAGTTTGTTATTAAAAAATTGTACCTATGCCATTTGTTATTCGATTTCAGCTTTAATTTCTGCAGAACAAACTAAAATGTAGATAAGCAATATTATAAGCATCATCGTTGTCCATGTGAAATTTTAATAAAACAATGATAAAATGAAATGTATGGACCCATTTTAAAGCAGAGGAGAACAATTAATTTTGAAGTTTTGGTATTAGGTCCAACAAAATGTGTTGACATTTCAGTTTTAAGTCTTACCTTAAACTACAATAATGTTCAAAACAATTTCTTTAAACACTTCATTTTTTCATATATTTAACATTTCAGAAAACTAAATACCGAATTTGCTGTAAATTTGGTTCCGATAGAAGACCAGGATTATACCACTTTACGAGAAACCTGTTCCCTTTTCCAAATAATCTCTATAAAATGTATTCATCAGAACGAATTATCAAATATCTGTATATTTTTTTCGCATTAGTTATCTCAAGTTGCATATTTATAGTTTTCATAACGAGAAAGAATTGTATATCGATGGATATCAACTAGAGTTATGTAATTTCAAAATATAATAAATGAGCCTTTGGCGAGTTTATTATGTTTGAAATTACATAACGAGAAATGATATCCAGCGATATACAATTCTTTCGAGTTGTTAAAACTATTTCTCTCATGATTTTCATAAATAAATGCAGCGAATATTCAGTGCCGAACTGCTGTTTTTGAAATAACAACACCGTTGCTAGGTAACGTTAATCACGCCCAAAGAGATTTCCCAATAACGTCGAAAAAATAATAGCACATCACGCGTGATGTGTTATTACTTGGCGCTCGACCAATGAAATTCCTGTAAAAGTGATTCAACAAGTTGATATCTACCTCCAGCTTCAAAGTCTCGTTATGTACCACAAATAACTATTTGTGCAAGGAATAGATAATAAGCGTTCATCATAAGAGAATTGCTTTTTAATCACTTTTATTTCCCTGGATAAAATACAGTTCCAGTACGAAAAAAAAAAGAAAAATGGCAGTTTCATCTTTATTGCAAAAACAATATTTTAAGTTATTAAATTTATTTATCTTGCAGAAATCCAAAAGTTTTTTGTTCAAATAACATTAAATTCCTTCCAAAGACACACAAAAAAAATCTACAAAATGGTTAAGTTGGATAACAACGCCATTAAACTTAATGAACCACTGAAGATAGCATAATGTTAATGGAGACTTATAAAATAAATTGTTGTTGTGTTCAATTACAAGCAAAGAAAATATAGTCAAGATTTACATTAAATACTCATAAAACGCAGTTAAGTAAACTACCAAATGCACAGTTATGAAAAAAGAATATCACTTTAAAATGGTTAGCTATATACATGCAAATACGTAATTTCAATGCACTTATGTATGCAACGCTTCTTTTGATTGGATTTAAAAGGGGTAAAATCAACCAATATAGAGGCTTGTTTATGGTATATTGGGATACGGGATATTTGCCACTTTTGTTAATGGGATATGGGATATTTTAGGCAAAAAGTACTGGGATATGGGATATTTTGACTCTGGAAAACGGGATATTTCAATAATTAATGGGATATCTTTAATTTTCAAAGGGATATTTTAGTCCAGACTTACTGGGATATGGGATATTGGAACCCCCTCCCCTAAACAAGCCTCAATATAAACGTTATGGCGCAAACGCATACTAAACTTCTGGTATATTGAAAAGAAGGAGTTAAGTTTTTTTTGTATTTGTATTAGAACAGGGATAACTAAGCTGCATTTTGGATCTTCATGGGTAAATCGAAGATTTTAATCTCGAAAATATCCGTTTTCCGCGTCAGGGGAAAACTCACTTTGCATGATTGATTGATTGATTGAATATTGTTTAACATCTACTCAGCAATATTTCAGCTATATCAAGACGAGAACAAGTTTGTTGATAAATAATCACTTTTGGGTATGGAAATGGCCATGGGACGGGAAATTCTGACTGCCACTGGAAAAGTAGGGTGAAATCTTCAAGGGAATTTAGCCTTGTAGCCGATCACCTACGGACCACCCCAAAAAGAGCTTGCTACAAGGGTTCTTTAACGTGCAGGAAGCGTGGCATTTCTTCCGACACGTGGACCTGAGTTTACATCCCATCCGAAAGATGGGTTGTGTATTTATTAATCCCGCACAACCACGGAATGGGTCCTATTTCTATATCCCGGGACCCTCGGGGTCAGCCTCCGTTTAGGAGGGGTCACACCACGCAAGCCGGAGATACTGGGTCCTATTTCTATATCCCGGGGTTCCCTCGGGGTCCTCTGTTAGGATGGCTCATACTCCAAGCTCAGAGGATGCTGCGGGCCTATTCTTCAGCCGGGACCGCGCACGGCGGCACTTTGCATGAGAAAAATTCACTATTAACCCCCTCAGATCTTAAGCATAGTATTGTTATCGTTTAATTACACAGGTGTTGCTATAGTTGCCTTTTTACATGTATATAAGCTCAAATTTGCTCCCTTGCGTAACTTTTGTTTTCTGTAAATCCAGGAACAGATTTAACGCAGATGTGTTTAAGATCATATTTTCGTTTTAAAAATGTTGTAAAAGAGATATGGAATGAA
>MJUU01045184.1:6632-18537 GCA_002080025.1 Modiolus philippinarum
AACTTATATATACCCCTACCACTATCGTGAATTGGCAAAATTAATGGTCATTTCTTAAATACCTTTAAAATCATTGTTCTGAAATTCATTGACTAAATCCAGAGCTAGGTTGCCTGAAGATTCTCCAGTCAAGTTGGCTGTGCTATTCCATAGAATCTCTTCTCTCAACCTTCTTGGTAACCAACCATTGACAGCTAAAGGAAAAAAAAATAATAGAAATAAATAATAATAAAATATGACTCACAACATAACATGATTGAAAATTTATATTCCACCACTCTATTTTAATCATGAAGAAATTTCAGTCTTTTATGGGTAGCCTATTAAATATCCTAGATACACTGACCTTCTTGAAAAATTCTGGGTGGGTGAGCTATTCTTTAAAAAATTTTTATGGTGAAAAATGCTGGTAATTTTGAAGAAAATGACTATAAATGGGAGACATAATAATTGTTTTCGAAGGAAGCTGTAGATTCTAGTGTTTTCCTTAAATTATAGTCTTATTGTATGATTACCACTGTGAGATTTCCTATGTAGTGTCAATTACCACTGGAGTTGTCTAATAATAATGAGCACTTGTTATTTGAAAAAAAAACAATGTCTTTTGATTAAGATTATGGATCATAAGCTGGAAATGACAGATTATATTAGAGCTCCTCGGGGTTATTTTTTTCTCTATAATCTCAATGCATTGTGATTTATAATGACTGCACTTGTGTAATATATAATTCATCTGTAGTGAACACACTAGCATTTGAAATGGCCATTCATAACTCTTATTTTTGTGAGACTCAAGTACATTATGAGAGTAATATTGTCAACACACTATAAAACATGTATACATGGTGCCTCATGGTGACTTCAAGACGAAGAAAACAATAAAAGCATTGTTCCATTGCTGAACCATACATTTGTAGAGACTTTTTTTTTCTTATTTGCATTTACTCCATATCCCTTCATTGTTAATGCATTATCATACCTGATATAAGTCTGTGGCCCAAAATCAAGTATTTGTTATGGTTGTTATTCCAAAAATCGATCATGTTTATCTTCCAGTATGAAAGCATAGCTTCCCCGTCATTTTGTCTCTCAGCATCTTTATCTGCCATCATCTTGAGGCCTGTCCAAACTATTCCACAACTGTGTTGAAAGACATGATCCTCATTATCATTTTCATGTATTGTTTTGTGCTCTGTAACAATAGAACATATTTCAGTGTTATAGCTGAGCTATATATAATATTACAACTTAAATAAAGCTGCAATAAAAACCTTTTACACATCAAATTTCAATCGCATATTTCATATACAAGAAAACTATATAAATGAAGATGTACTAAAAATGCACAAATGTTGTTTTTCACAATAACTGACTGTCCTTCTTACATATTATCGGTCCATGCACATTACTGAAAATTCTTGAATATAAAAAAAAAAAAAATATATATATATAGTTGTCTGAAGTATGTGACAACTCTTCATACTATATAGATATAAAACAAAATATGTGTTGCGAAACAGCTCTAAAGGCCAATAACAAAATAACGAGATACATGAGTATGTGAGCTGTTAAAAGGGATGAATTTATAATCTAAAATATGACCTGAAGCACAAAAAAACATGGCCAATTTTTTTTCCCATTTAGTGTTGTGTTTTCTGGCTGTTAAATAACAGCTGAAAGGAAAATAAAAAAGCACTGTTTGTTAAAAAAAAATAGTGTTACTTATTGCTGTTATTTTATAACTTTACCTGCTGGTTGAATTTCATCATCATCACTAATATCATCACTATCATTAACATTATCACCATTATCATTGTCATCGCCATCATCATATTCATCCTCTTCCTCACTGTCATTGTTGTTGTCATTGCTTTCACCTTCATCAATATTTTCCTCATAGATGAAAGTACCATCCTCTTTACTGTACTGAAATGTACTTTCAGGATTTGCAGAACAAAAAATTGATGGCCATATTATTTTCACAATTTCTTTGCTGAGAGAGAACACATAATCATTTAAGTTACATGTCAGTAATTCTTCTGGACACTCCTCTACTGATGATACATTGCAGAGTTTACAAGCTAGCAGGCATATATATCCCTCTGTAACGAAATTCCAAAAATCGACACAATCATTGATACAATATGATGTTTTCTTTTTTACATTTCGAAATTCGAATTTGTTCCTTATCTGCAACAAAGTTCCCTTTTGGTCAGGAGATTTGTAAAATGTATTCATGGCATCCTACAAAAAAAAAGCAAGTGTCAATGCCGAAACCATTGCCATTTTGTCAGTTTATCATTTTTCATTTAAGGACATGAAGGAATTTTTGGAAAAGGCTGTATATATTAAGAAAAAATGTCTTAGTGAAAAGAAACAATGATAAGATGCTGAATGTTTTAATATTTCACATTGAATAAGATATTTATTTAGAAAGATCCATCAATGCAAAATATCAATCTTCAAACAGACTCACAAGTAAAATCAAGAGCACATATGATACACACATAAAATATGGAAATAAGTGTTTGACTTTAAAACAACAAAATCTTTAGCTTATGTTACATTTAAGGGCAAGTTACTTCTAAAATCTATACTCTAATACCTACAGGCCATTATATACACAATGCAAACTTGATAATATATACATATTAGTATTAATTGAATGTCATAATTCCATATGACTTGTCCAAGAGTCATAACAAACAGTGCACAAAATCATGGAACTGCATTATGAAAATTGATCTGTAAAATTTATATATCAAATCAATTTGTCAAGGAATCTTAAAGAAGAAATGCATTTAAGATAACAGACAGATGGACCGATGGATGGATAGATGGAGTGGAACCTACCTGCAATGTAATGTTTCTTTTGTGGAATCCCTGTGGTCTTGGCACTAGCCCAGCTAGTTTGTCAAATGGGTCCTTACTTCCTAGAAAATAGTATTATTATTGTCTCATTCAGATAGTTTCTACCTAAATTCCCTAATTTCAACATTGCATTTTTATCATCCCCCTGGAAAAAGGGAATAAAATTTATTCAAAATAGGTTGTCAGATATTATACAAGAATTAGATCTATTATTCCACTCTGTCTAAACTATCATTTATATTATTTAGGCTTATTTTCAACACACAAAAACTAAGTGAATTTACAAGATTGATTTATCCAAATGTTTGCAATCCTGGTTAATCTTTAAATCTTGTAATTATAACTGTAATTGACATCAAGATGCTTGTACTGAAATTCTTGAATTTTGCTTGTAATTGTTTGTATTTGTGGACTTTAGTAATATGTTCCTTACTAAATAGGTATTCTCTATATACCTTTGTAAATTGGTTTGAGAGAAGTGAAAGTAAGTGTTTTGTTATGTATTGGCTTATTGAAATAAGTTTTGTAGGAGCCAAGAAGAAAAATAAAGAATATGTCATAAATATATATCATTTATTTTTGTGATGCATCCTATATGAATAGCAAATTTTGAATTGTCTCCCTTTAAGTGTCTGCAGAATATATTGTCTGTGACCTCAGCACTGTTATTGATTTTTAGTATATCTTAGCTTCATTTGATGAAACCTTTAATATGACAATACAATATTGCAGTTTAAAAAATTTAGAGGACAGGTACATTAGTTGACTGACTCTACAATACAATATGTATACCTGGTGCCATAGACAATTGACTATCTACCATCCTTTCAACAAAGAGTTGGTCACCATGACAAATAATTTTGTAGGGGTCACCATCTCCAAATGAAGGTACATATTTATGTAGCTGCTTCATGATCTCTATAACTCCCCTACATGTTGATGGGTTTTCTTTTATGACTCCAAGATTTACCTAAAAAAGAAATATTACTACAAGCATGGCATATGTCTTCATTTTTTAATATATTAACTTTTATTGGTACTATTCTGTGACAGTTCCACATATATACACTGTCACTGACTAAGCAATTAATTCAGACTTCGCATTATTACTAAAATTGTGATTTCATACCTGCCAACTTTAAAAAATGCTTCCGGGTTTTTTCTATGGAAGTGACAACTCCTAGCATTTGGCAGTGCATACTGGTGATTCTTCCAAAGTATTCAAGCCATTAATTGAAACAATTGATGTTTTTGTTCTACTTCATTATAACTCAAATACTTTTCTAAGATTTATCCAGATTTTAAATTTTAAAAACTTACAATTTCTGATTTCAGTTTTGACTCTTTACTATATTTGTGTGGAATATTCATTACAACATCTGCATCACTAAAAGCGTCAAAATTTTTCTGCAAAATTCTCTGGGTGATAATTTCCATCCTGACTCTCAGTGAGTTCCAGTCATTTTGTGTTGGTAAATACACCTGATAAAAAAAATTGAATGAAATATAATCAGCAATAGTCAGTATTAACCCGTCTTGATCCTACCACCCCCACCCCCTAACTCTAATAATGCTGCATATATACACATTTGAATGTATGCCTGAAATGTGCTCCATAATATATTCTTTAAAATTGTATCATCAAGGTTAAATTGATTATTTTGTGTTGATTTTTGAGGTTCCTCATTAATAATGCAGTAAAATCAAGTAATCAGTTACTTTTTTTCACAGGTAATATTTACTGGAAATATGGTAACTTCAATTAATTCAAATTTGACAAAATATGTTAATAAAAAAATCAAGAAAGGGTTCTGATATTCAAATGATCATTAATGACTACACTTTGTAATTAGTTAATCACCAAAATAAAACATTTTATATTACATACTTCCAAATAACTAAATACCGAAGTTACTGTGAATTTACTTTCTGCATATGCGCATTTCGACAACTTATGTCTCATCAGTGCAGATAAAATCTAAACGTTTGGAAGACCATAAATTCAAAGATGTTTAAAAACTGATAGAGAACAAATAACCAAAGGGATCTAAATTTAAAGCCAAAATCAGCTAAGGACAGAGCTTTGCATGAGGGAGATACTCCTTAGTTTTCAATAAAATTTACAAAAGTTTAGATAATGGAAGGTTTGAAAAACAGTAGCAGGACAAGTGTCGTTGTCATAGTCTAAGTGTCTAAATGATATCCTATTTTTTGTAGCAAAAGCTAATGCCCACAACATCATCTTGTTCTGATTATCACCTGAACGGTGTCTAGCTGCACACAGCTTCTGTACATTGTCCCAACACAAGGAATATCCTGGTTCTGTAAAACATGTATTATGCAGATGATAAATATGTCTGAGACAGATATTACTAGCCAGAAAACTAATTTGGACTATTGTCAAATTAAGTTCTTTTTTAACTTTGATAGGATTAAAACCAACAGGACAAAGCTAGTTGTGCATATTGTGTTGTCAAAATGTTCAGCTCTTTTTTTACAGAGTTATGTCCCTTTATCAAAATTTAGTGACAATTCAACTACAACTTTAAATTGTCCATTTCTAACAATGCTTGTAGAAATTTACATGGACTTAAAACATTTCAGATAGTGTGGTTAGGGTGTTGTTAGGTGAATAATTCTCTTTGTTACAAAACACTTCTTTGTTACCCTTTGCTTTCTGGATTTCATGGTCTGAAAATGTGTAATCAATTATTGTTTGTTTTAAAAAAATAAAATTTTTACTAGTGATTATGACAAAAAAACAGTACAGCTATAAATTGAAACTGTAAGATTGCAAGACAATCATAGATACTAACAAGTGTGTTAGTATTCACAGTTACTCTCAAGAGTAACTTGAGTGTTCAAGTTGATAATATAAAGGTTTTAAAGTGAATTTTTTTATTGACATTAGAACATAAATTGATCATATAAAGGCCTTAAATTTTGGGGGAAACCTAGTTCTCTGACTTTATCTGAACAATTAACCTTTCAATTGCAATAAAAGAATATCAAAATGTTCACAAATATTGTCTCAAGTCTATTTCAGATGTACACAAATCTTATTTTGAGAAGAAAAAAATGGTGGTGGGGGGGGTTAGTATGAAAACTTTTCCAACACATAGATATGACATGGTGGATAAAGTAATAAATATCCAAAAGTCAGAAACAATTTCAAAATTCTGAGGAGTGACCATCATTAAATTACCTAATTGCTCTATGACGTTTTCAACAACTTCTGGATCACCATCAAAAAATGCTGAGGATTCTAAAAGTGGGGTTATCCCTTCTAATCCATCATCTTCTTCTTCACAAGTATTGTCATCTGAATCAGCAGAACTGTCATTGACCTCGCCTTCTGATTCCATATCAGTTGATATGGTTGATTCCCCATCAGTTTCTAGGTTAAGAGGTGCTGGAACAGTATGTTCTGAATCAAAATTCCCAAGATCATGCTGCCAAATTGAAGAAAATATTTAAAAATTTAAAATTTGAGAGAATGTATATAGAGGAGTCAGGCTGGCACTTGACAAATTTAGTTTTAAAAATTCTGTTAGTATTTTGGAATTGCAAACACCTTTAATCTCCAGAGTTCGGTTGTTAATTTAATTAGAGTAACAAATTATATATAAAGCACTAAAAATATAAAATAAGGGGAGGTAACTCATTGAATTTTTACACAATTTAGTTGCTTTGTTAAGGAACTTCAATATTATATTTTGAGCCATCCATGGTAGATAAAGAAAATTGTCTCCTTGTTTAGACATTTATATAGATTTAGCTTTGGATTCAATGGAACCAAAAATTCAGTGAGATCAAATTTTGCCAGCTGCCAGTCACAATATAGGACTTGCCTTATTTCTCAGCCTCTTGAAGAGTACATAAATATAAATTCATATGTAAGAAGGCTTGATATCATAGTCGACGGAAATTATGTCCTTAGCTAGCTGTCCGACAGCTGCGAGCAATTGTCCGGACAGTACCCGTGTGTATTGTCTTCTTGTTTTATGTATTTAATTGTAAGGGTACTCATCTTGATAAGTTGGACTTTTTTCTAGTACATTAATGTATGATTTTTACTGTGAGTCTTTCTGTGTATTTATTTTTTAGCCATTCACCACACATAGGGGGAGGGTTTGGATCAAAGAAAACGAGTTTAACCCCAATGTAATTTTTGCGCCTGTCCCAAGTCAGGAATTTGTTGGCTATTGGCTTGTCCTTGTCCTCTTATGAAATGTTAGTTTCTTGATATTCGGGTTATTGGATGCGGTTTGTTTCCATTGATTTATTCACTTTTTTACCTTTTTGGGGCCATTTAGGGCTTCAGTATATGGTGTGAGGTCCAACAAATGTTATCAGGAATAATATTTTTTTTTATTTATTCAGAATTTCTCATATGGATATACTATTCATCCTTTCAAATTTTGGCATTTTTTTCTGTAATTTCGAAAAGATGACAGTGATTGTAAGAGCACTTTGCCAGTTTAATAGATGTTTGTTGACAATCCTGCACCCATGAACAGTGAAGACATGGATGTAGCCTTGCTAGACACTTAGCAAAGAATTCCACTCAAACGGGTGCTAGGAGCCGTCTAAGCTTACTATGAGGTATGAGCAAAGCTCATTGCTGAAGGCCTCATGGTGACTTCAAGATGAAGAACAACAATAAAAGCGTTGTTCCGTTGCTTGTATTTTACCATGTATTTGTAGAGACTTTGCCTCATGTACAAAGGTTGGTATTTGGACCTAAATAGTATTTATAAATAATATGTAGAAAATAGTATGCACACCTGAATATTGGTCTTCCACATCTTAATTTGTTGGTCAAAGTCTAGACATATCCTATCAATCATTGCTCTTGTTGCAGTAACACTCCTGCAGAATCCAAGCTTGTTTAGCCATCTGAAAAGCTGCAACATAAAATACTAAATTGAAAAAAGGTACTTCATTTACTTTATGAAACAAAAGTAATTAATGTGTTTGTTATCTTGTTATTGTTATCTTTGTTATCATTGGAATTTTTTTCAGGTTGAACAAATATATGTTTGCAGGTTTCAAATAACATAACATTAATGAATACCATGAAGATGCATTTGATTAATATTAAACATCTTTGCATTTTACCAATCTGATTGACTCATGAACATATACATATACATAATATAGGTAAAGATGACCCATTTTTCATTAGGAATGTCAAGTGCAGACACATGCTTCATTAGAATAACAGCTAGGGTAGCTGAGTAGTGTAATTCAAGTTATTTACCTGTACAATCAATGAAGCCTATCACTTCCGCTTTGTAATTTACTAAAAGGGTGCACTTGACTTGCAACCTATGTCAGTTTGTACTCTGGCTCCATTAGAAATTACCTATCTCCTATTGGCTGATTAGAAATTGGATTTATTGAAACAAATGTTTGTAAAAATTCATTTCTTTGCCTGCTCTTACATGCATACTGAAAATAAAGTTTAATCTGGTGAGCCCCTCATGTGAATGTCAGTCAATTCTACACTCATTTAAAATATATATGTATTTGTTAAATTACAAAAAAACTGTAAGATACATTTTGATTATTTCATTACAATACCTTTTGATTGCACCCAGATCTATACATCTCAACTGACAAAGCTTCTTGAAGGAAACAAAATCTTGATGGCATCCTAAGGTTCAGTAATGCAGATACAATAAATCCATATGCGGGTACAAGAGTACCAGGCTTGTTTTCTCTGAAACGTAAATTGAAATCTTCTTTTAATATTCAAAGAATTTACAGTAAATTATAAACATGGAATTAAAGTATATGTGCGGATAATTAAAATAAATGTGTGATTTTTTTTTCTTAAAGACAATCACAAAATCAGAGTTATCTCCCTTTAAGATAAAAATTAACAATGACTGCTGGTATCTACTGAAGAATTTTTTTTCGTGATTTTGCCAACAATTTATTGACCTAAAACAGTTATAATATGTCACTCAATCACACAATGTGTTATATAGACATAAACTTGAAAAAAAAATATATAATATGTAAGGCATGCTTGTTTGCAGTCATGATCAGGGCGATAAAATATATTCTTAATATATGTTCTTTCATGGAATTAATTCTGTCTGACATTATATTGCCCCTCAATGATCAAGCTTCTTTGGCTTTAATGTGAATTTAATGCAGTATGTATTTTGAAAATTATTAGAAAATTTGGATTATTACTAGAAAATTTGGATTAAATGAAAAAAAAAACATAAAAAGTAGGGCATTTTAAATTTGTACAATCATGGATTGATAAAAACAGCATTGTAGAAATAGCAAATAAACTTCTAAAGGTATAAACTATCACAGTATTTTGAATGAATAAGTAGTAGAGTAAAATAATATTTAATTGTTTCCCTCAACTTATGGTACATAGTCCATTTTCCTTGTTCTTTTAGTACATAAAATCTCCTCATATGTGGTATATATATGTATACCTGTTATTGAAAAAGAATGAAAGGTCTATGAACTGTAAAACAATCAATCACACCTTACATAGTATACAAAAAGTTATGTCAGAAATTACCTGGTGTATTATCAGGAGAGTTCAGGGGATATAACTCATGCATTACTTTTGGATTAATGCTTTGGATTTACCGAAATGGTTTGTATTTAAAATGATTTTTAAGTTGCAAAGAGGAAAGGAAATTGACAAAACTATTCTTTAACGTGACCCACCCCCTTTTTAACTGACTACTTATGAAGGCCTTATCACTGGTTATTATCAAACTGGGTCTTGATCTTTGAATAGGTATTAATTGTGATGTGCATTTTCATTGAGGTATTGTATTTTTTACTTTTATAGCGATTTGCCTTTGTTGGTGTTAAGTGTGTGTGTGTGTGTGGGGGGGGGGATGTTGTCTTAACAAAAATCTGTGATACCAAGTACTATGACTTTTATGACTTCACTTAAATAGAACTCATGCAAATTATATTTATTTTGAAAAAGAACTTGAATGGTATAGGTTAAGGTGGATGGATTTCTATAATTAGACCTTATTGGACCTTTCCCTTGTCCTGCAGGCATTTTAAGAAAACTTCAACCTAATACTTCTAGAATAGCATCATAGTGTAAGGATCTTCTCATGCTCATGTTAAGCTTTTAGGATGTTCCATATTTCTATACATTTTGATTTTCAGACTTTGTTTGTGGGTTTATTTTAAGTAAATATTGTATATGATATAACTTAGTATATGATAACGTTCTGAAAGTTTAAGTTTGCATGATTGGAAACTTCATTTTTTTTCAATAATAAATTACTTGTGATTACTGTGTTCTAAATTTAGGAAGATTACATCATATTAAATTTTGGCAAAGAAAACTGTATTCTTGATTATTTGAGTTCCCTGGTGGAAGATCTCTGAACTTATTTATTAATTTATCTTTATGTATTTTTATTGATTTTTATTCATACATAATGATAAATAATCATTGCTGTTGTAAGATGTGCAATTACTATTAGAACAATATGGAATAAAGGTAAAAGTCTCAGCTAATATCTCTTCTTCTGAATCTTATTGATTTTATTGCATACAGTGATACTTTGGATTCTGACTTTCTAGTTGTGATAGCTGCTTTCACTGCTGTAGTGAGGACTGGAAGCTTGGATTCCAATTCACCCATACTGTTTTTCCAGCTGAATCCTTCTATAGACTGCTGTGAGAGTCTTGATGACATTAGAATATCTTCACTACATGATTTAACGGAATTCATTTCTTGCTGTACTGTTGTTAACAAAAGCTTTCCTAGCAGGCTTACTTTTCTTTATCAACAGTCTAAATACTGTGTAATACTTTGATTCTTTCATATAAGCTACTGCTTTATCAATAAAATTCTTAGATGAAAAGCTAGTGCTGGCAGATGAAGTATTTTGCCGTGGTGATGAGAACTTTGAGGAAAAAATGTTCTTTTTCTTTCGAAGTGGTGAAGAAAAGGGAATTTCAAATGTGGAAGAGCTACTGTTTCTAAGCGGAGTGGAAGTAGTGGCAGAGCTCTTTCTTTTGCCAAGATATGAAGTTTTGGACTGCGATGACCTGTATTCAAATTTGGCTGTTTCATATTGTTTCACCTTTACACAAACAGAGGCACATTTGTCACAAATAAATAGCCGTTTTTCAGGTGTTATAGGCTCATTTAGAGTCTGGTTTAAGATTTTCCGAAATGAAAATGACACTAAATCAATAGACTTTCTTCTGAAACCTTTAGTTTTTTTTCAAATTCTTTCCCACAATTTAGACATTCATCCATCTTGAATTTCCATTCCTATTATGCAAGTCACTTGGGATATGCTGATTTTTTATTTTATTTTTATTTTTTTTTTATTCTTTATTTTTTTATGTTTTAAATATTCAATTTTATTTCTGGAAAGGTTTAAAACTATATGTAAATTAAATTAACATTTCTAATGTTTAACACATGATGTGCCATAAACTATTTTTTCCATATTTCTGGATGAAAGAATGGATGATTTTTTTTATATCTTAATTTGCAATAATTCTAAATATTCATTCTTTTATCTTAGAAGGCTTGAAACTATGTAGAAATTATTATTAACATTTAAAATAAATAACACATGATGTGCAAATAACTTTTTTTTCCATATTTCTGAATGAAAGTTGTGTTCAATTACTACGAATTCTTTAGAATGTATTAAACTTTTGTGAATTTTATTTAAATATCACGAAATAGTTATTCCAATTGCCCGACTAAAAAAAAAAAACGCGGCAAAAATCCGGAAACGCGATCATGAGTTTTCCGACATTCGGTTTTCTTTTAATCTAGTCACGTGGCCATTTTCGTGATTCTCGCTCAATCTAAGATGGCGTCAAGAAGTAGGCGGGTTCAGAAGATTTTCCAATATTTGTTAAGATAATTATCTAAATATGAATATTCACACGTAAAAACACAGGTAAGGTGGTAGAAAAATGTTTGAAGAAACGAATTATAAAGGTTTAGAACATCCGTAAAGCATCTGCACCACGAAATAAAGCAAAGAAGGGTGCGACC
>MJUU01045185.1:0-12685 GCA_002080025.1 Modiolus philippinarum
AATACAATGTATTATAGTATATTTACAACATTATTTACCTATAACAATATACAACAATATATCAATTTCAGGTAATGGTACATAAAAGCTAAATATGGAATATGGCTTCACTGGGAGTATGCCTTCATATTTCCATCCCCTTAAAGGATATAGAAAAAGGCAGCGAATATGAAACAACACACGTCCTTTCTGATGATTACCCAAACATATATAGTACAATAAGATACTAATTTTAGCTACAATTAAAAGCAATAAAATCCAAGAGAACAAATACAAACCGTGCAAGGAGACGGTCAAAAAAGGCACCCAATCCACCTACTATATACAGATGTCGAATGCAACGTTGCATGTCACGCACATCTTCATATTCTGACTTCACGAAGATGGGGGACAGACGGCCGATAAATGAGGACAGAAATTACTGATATACCGATATGCATTGTTTGTGTTGGTATATACATGTATATAACATGGAATTAAGTTAAGGTCTGAAAAAAATGAAGCAAAAGAACATCAGTACAAAGTCCACAAGACTACAAGAACAACCACAAACATCGCATGAAGAAAAAGACAAAGAGGTCAAAAGGAGTGCAAGGATAGAAGAATGTTTGTTGACAACTTTCTTATGGCGAAATGAGTTAAGTTTATATAATTACCAAGCAACTTGGTGGTGAAAAAACCAACACAGCCTGTTCTTGTCAAAGTTAAAGAGGGCTACCTACTGCCAACAGAACATGAACAAGCTAAATATTGGGTTTAATATTTCAAGGAGGTACTAAGCTGGCTAATACCTGATGAGTCAGCAACCCAGAACCTGCTTGGGAAGAATTAGGGATCAACACAGAACCACAATGACAGGTTTACTTGCGCTGCGGCGTTTGGTTTTGTGACTTGTGTTTCTTTCATCATTTTCATGTATGTTGATATGGGTTTGTTTGTGTGCAAGAGTTGTGCGAGAGTTACTTATTTTGTTTTGTTTATATTTTATACTTGTATTGAATGTTGTCATCCATTATTGTGTTATCTTAAACTTAATTATGATAAGTGTCCAACAATACCGTATTAGTATTGGATCATGCAATTTGAGACAGAGTAAGAAAAATGATGTTTTATTTGTATTATATAATATTTAATTTAAGTATGTTACAATACATGTACTTATTTTGTACTTGTATCACAGTAATTGAAATGTGTCAATCACAGTACAAACTTGCACTTGTTATATTTTTATTGCTACTTATTTCTGGAAATGTTCATCCAAATTCAGGTCCCCTTCACAACAATCTCTCAATATGTCATATAAATTCAAGAAGCCTACTAGCATTGGATAAAGATACAATGACTACAATGAGTACTACAGCTAAAATAGATGAAATTGAATCAATATTATGTACAACTGAAAAATTTGATATTGTTTGTATGTTAGAAACTTGGTTAAATAGTAAAATCCCTGACGATGAAATAAATATAGATAATTACAATTTATACAGACGTGAAGGTGATACGCGATATGGCGGTGTCTGCATTTTTTGTTTCAGATTCAATTAAATCCAATAGAATGGAAATGTATGAAGTTGCTGATATTGAGTTAATATGGGTTAAAATTCAAGTTGAAAATTTCAATTTCTTAATTGGCACCTGCTATAGACCTCCAAATCAGCCGGTTATCAATAAAAATGAATTTTTGACAAAATTACAGGATTCTATTGAAATTGTCAAGTCAAATGCACCTGATGGAATATTAATTCTGGGTGATTTTAATGATACATGTATAAATTGGTATGATAATCACCAAAACAGTGAACTTAGAAAACAATTGTTTGATTTGACAGTCTCCAGAAATTTTGATCAATTAATTAATGAGCCTACAAGGTATACGGAAAATATCCTTGCTGGACATAATTTTTTGTGATGTTCCCCATATGGTAAGTGATTCTGGTGTTACTTCCCCTTTATCTAATTTAGATCACTGTACCATATTTTGTAAATTAAACATTCAAACTTATAAGCAACATTTTAATGATTTGAATAATGCCTTACTATCCGCTCCTTTTGACAATGCTTTTCTTAAATACGATGATATAGATGATATTGTTGATTATACATACAAACTGATAATTTCAGTCCTACATGAATATATCCCCAATAAGGTAGTAACTATTAGGCCAAAGGATAAACCGTGGATGTCAAATGAGGTATGGCGGGCATTAAGATTCCGGGACAGAGCATTTCATAGGTTTAAAAATTCTCCAAGTGATGAAAACAAATTAAGATTCATAATAGCTAGAAGAGAAGCAAATCGAATGAAACGCAATGCTATTAGTAGGTATACTGAAAACACTGTTAATAAACTTTCGGATGAAAAATTAACTGCTAAAAGATTCTGGACACTAAGTAGATCCATTTTGGGTTCGAAATCACAGCATTGTATACCACCCCTTTGTGAAGACTCCAATACAATTTCAGATGAAATACAAAAAAACTGAAATATTCAACACACTATTTTCTTCACATATGAGATTAGATAACACAAATTCACATCCCCTTCCCCCATTTAATTTGCTTTGCAATAATACATTAGACCTTTTGCAAACAGATGAGAATGAAGTTTTTACGTTACTATCGAAGATCAATTTAGACAGGTCTTCAGGTTCTGATGGGTTAAATAATATTGTTCTGAAAAAATGTGCCGAGTCCTTATGTAAACCTTTCACAAAAATATTTAACTATTGTCTGTCAAATGGAGTATTTCCATCCATGTGGAAAACTTCTAATATTTGCCCTGTATATAAAAATGGAGATAAACAAATCAAGACTTATTATCGACCAATAGCATTACTACCAACAATATCAAAATATTTAGAGAAAATTATTTTTAAAAGACTGTATGATTATCTGGTTGAAAATGAACTTCTTATTGAAAATAATAGTGATTTCAAGAAAAATGATTCAACTGTTAATTCACTCCTCAGTATGATCCATAACATTTATAAATCTATAGATAATGGTAGAAATGTATGTGCTGTATTTATGGATGTATCAAAAGCATTTGACAAAGTTTGGCATGATGGTCTAATTTTTAAATTAAAACAATTAGGAATTTGTGGAAGTTTACTTCATTTACTTGAAAATTACTTGTTCAATAGATCAGAGAAAGTTGTTATTAGTGGAAAATCCTCAAAAGCTCAACATACTATTGCTGATGTGCCCCAGGGCTCCATATTAGGCCCTTTATTGTTTTTAGTTTATATTAATGACATAAATCAGAATATTGAAAGTGATATGAAACTCTTCGCTGATGACACAACATTATTAAAAGATATTGAAAATTTAGAATCATTTAATGTGCTAAATAAAGATCTTGATAATTTAAGTAAATGGGCTTCTCAATGGAGAGTTACATTTAATCCAAATAAAACTGATAATATGATATTTTGTAATATAAACAAAGAAATCCAGCAGCACGATCTTATTTTAAATAATGTGATTTTAAAATAGGTTAAAGAACACAAACATCTTGGATTAATTTTGTCAGAAAATTTATCCTGGAGTAATCATATTACTACAATATGTAAGAAATGAAATAAAAGATTAGATATTATGTCCAGGATGAAAAGACTTTTACCAAGAATTTGTTTTAAAAAATATATAAAAGTATGATTTTGCCAATTCTTGACTACTGTGATATTTTGTATGATAACTGTTTAAAAAGTAAATGTGATCTTCTTGAAAAGGTACAAAGAAGAGCTGCAATTCTTATTACTGGTGCTTTTAGAATAACAAAACACAAGAATTTATAATTGAACTTGGTCTAAATTCTTTATTGACACGACGTAAAATTCATAAAATAATTTTATTCTTTAAGATAATTAACCATGGGTGTCCTAATTACTTACTAGTATATAATTGCTGTCCATTAATTATTCACAATACACAAAATTATAACTTGCGTCGCATGGATAATATTTTACCTTTGCATGGACGAACAGTTAAATTTCTATCTTCTTATTTTCCGTCAACTATCAAAGAATGGAATTAGATTCCAGCTGATTATAAATTATCAACTTCAGTAAAGGTTTTAAAGATAAAATTAACAAATATTTTTGCGAATCAAACAGTAAAAAGATTTATACATATGGTCATGGTGTGGATAAAATAAATCATACACGTATTAGACTTGGGTTGAAATGATCATTTATTTAACTATAATTTAATTTCCTCACGGTTATGCAATAGATGTGATACTAAAAAACCTGAAACCATTGAACACTTTTTTATTTATTGTGGTCGATTTGAAAATATAAGGTCTTTGTTTTTCCAAAAAGTTAAGGCATTACTCTATCCAAATGTAAACTTAATATCATTTAAAGAAATTTTGTGCAACTACCTAGTTAAAATCTTTATATTTGGAAATGATGATTTCTTAATGGATGACAACAAAATATTATTTCAATATGTGTTTGAATTTATTGAAAACAGTAAACGTTTTATATAATTTATTTGTATGGTTTTGATTTTCGATAACATGTGTTTGTTCTATGTGTGAGAGTATGTGAATGAGAGTTGTATATTGTCTTGTATTGTATTGTCTTGTCTGTTTATGTTGAGGAGAGCAACTTTGTAGCCCTCGGGCTGTTTGTAATCCTCGTTAAATAAATAAAGCATTAAGTTAAATTAAATTAAACCATAATGAATTGTATAAATACAAAATTCTATTAAAAGTCTAAAAAATGGGAAATCTCCTAGGAGTGACTCCGTCAACGCTGAATGCTTTATCAGTTATACATTTTTGTACCAACAACATCTAAAGAATTGAACAACCTTTTTTGACCCTCTTGGAAAATGAAACAATACCACAGGATTCGAGTATACGTCTCACTTTCATACTCCCGAAAAAAAAGGTCTACATATTTGCAGCAATTGGAGCGGAATAACGCTGCTTTCAGCCCAGCAAGGTGTCCTATGTTATCCTCTTGAACAGAATAGGTAATGGGTTCGAAAAGAGATAAAGATAGAAACAAGCTTGCTTTAGAAGAGGCAGGGGTTGTATCGATCAGATTTTCGCCAATCGCAACTTCATTGAGCATTCCATCGAAAGGCATATACCATTGTACATCAACCCCATTTCTTTAATAAAGCGTTCGACAGTGTGCACAAAGAAACAGTTCGGAAAAGAGTCAAATCCCATGGGATACGAACAAAGATATGTAAATTAAATGGAACATTCTATACTTTGAATGTGGTGTCATCCTAGAAAATATATCATCTGACTACTTCAGCGTTGAATCTTGAATTAGGCAAGGATGTAAACTGTCACCTATTCTCTTCTTGATTATCATTGGTTGGGTCCAAAGAAAAACAACGCATGACAAAAAGGATTCAATGGACAATCTTTTGCCATCTAGAAGACCTGGACTTTGCAGACGATCCAGCAGAAGTTTCAAGCAACATCATTTATCTACTAGAGAATTGATTGATTGATGGGTGTTTTACGCCAACTTCAGCAATATTTCAGCTATATCGTGGCGAGAACTGTGAAGTATATTTAACATCTACAAGAGACTGACAGGCTAAACGCCTTTGCTAAACAAACCGGGCGTAACATTAGTGTAAAAAATCCCAAGGTTATGATAATCAATGCAACAACAGAAACAATAAATCTAAATGGACAGCCACCAGAGAAAGTAGAAGACATTTCCTTCTTTGGCAGCATTCTAAGCAAAGATATGGTGCCGGATATAAAGATATAAAGGCTAGACTTACCAAAGCAAGAACTATATTTGCCAAACATCAGCCCATCTGGTAGTCAAACAACTACAGTTTGAGGACAAAACTACAACTATATAACAGCAATGATAAATAAGTTATCCTATATAGGTCTGATTGCTAGCGTATTATCGACAGCGACATGAGAAAAGTTGGAGCCTTCGCCAAAACATGTCTTAGGATAATCCATCACATATACTTGCCAAGTAAAATATCAAACAAAGACCTGCTCAAGAAAAGTAAGTCCCAAAGCTTCAGCACTGAAATTAATCAAAGAAGAATAAGATGGCTTCGACACGTAATAAGAATGCCCCAAAACAGAATTCCAAAGATTGTCCAATTGCACAATATATAGCGAAAGATAGAGGAAAGTGGCGACACGGGAGATAAGTAAGTGAATACAACAGGCCTATTGTCAGTAGTATCTGGATGAAATGACGACCTAAATAAAAGGCGAAATTGACATTGTTTTGACTACTCTATAATACAGAATGCTTTTACTTACTATGAGGTATGAGTAGAGGTCATTATTGAAGGCCTAATAGTAGATTCAAGATGACTTCAAGATGAAGATGAAGAACAACAATAAAAGCGTTGTTCTATTGGTTAGTTTCTTCATTTATTTGTAGAGACTCTCTCATTTGAGTTTACTCCATATCTTTTCATTGTTAATTGCAATAACAGCTTATGTATGTTATTGGGACGAAACGAACATTCCGGATTTGTTATAATAGTATCCAGTATTGTTTTGCTTTTGATTAGATACATGTCCATTTATTTTCATATACAACACTACCATCAGTTGTTAAAAGAGTTAGCCAGTAGAAAAGCAATATAAAAAAGCGTTCTCGGTGAGAAACAATAGCTAGAAAGTTGCGAGTCGTGCACAAGTAGTGGACATGCTGAATATTTTTTCTTCACACATGCACAGGTTTACTTTCGAGAATTGTTCGAATTGGTGACATGTGTTTTAATAACTTTTATCTAAGATATTCCATATTGATATTTAAAATAATGTGTGAGTCTATTATTATAAGATTATTTATAATATATATGCAATTTAGTTTGTTCGGATTCAAGTTTTGTGCACGTCCGTTGAGGATGATACGTGGGTGACAAATTGATTTAAAAAGACATATACACGTATAATCGCCTTGTTATCCTTATGTCTATCTAATTCAAATTCCATTCATACAATTTAAGTATCAAATTTGTGTTTAAACTTCTTCGAAAACCCAATACTATAAATTTATGTAAGAATTCATCATTATTATTTACGATATGCAGTTGAGTTTCCGATATCACAGTTTTTTTTTAATGTGATATATTTTGAATTTGTAATTGATGTTACACTGAGCCAGAACTCCTAAGCAAACATTATTGACAATGCACTATTTATCTAATTGAAAACAACGGCAGTAGAATACCGAAGGAACAAAGGGGTGAAATTCACAAAAATCGAAGTCCAAAGACAGGGCAAAAACGAGAACACAGAAAACAATGACGTTAGACACAAAAACAATGACGCCAGACAGACACAAAGCACAGAACCAGAAACCACAACATCCAGAACAAAGGCACTCACAGTGTGAACTCCAGTGAAACTGAGAGTGACATCAGGTGCTCCGGAAGGGTAAGCATGTCCTGCTCTGTTAACAGCATCCGTCACACTGTGGGCGATTCAATCCGGGAAAATGTCAAAGTCGGTAGTCAAATCCGGGAAAACGTGAATCTAGCTGAAAATGTCCACTTTCATTTGGGATACTGACACGTCATATCTTTCAATGATGCTATGGTGACGGCCATAGAATTTCTTGAGGGATGAAATTAACAAAGGTTGAACAAATCCCTGACTAAGCAGCTTTTGGGACAGTGTTTTTGCTCTGTTCAAAAAATCACTGTACAAACTACAAGCTCGAAGTTACAAATCAACTGTGAAATGTACACTCCATAGGCTGGAGAGGTAGGTATATTGCTGCTAAGAAAGGGAAAGTTCACAATGGGGAAATTAAAATCATCACGCTTGTCATATAGCTTAGATTTCAAACGTCCATCTTCGTCAATATACAATAAAAGTTCTAGGTACGAAGCTGAAGTAGGTGTTTCAGTTGTTTCTTTAATTTCAAGCTCATTTGGATAGATCTGATGTAAATAATACTTAAATTTAGGATTATTAAGAGAAAGCACATCGTCTATGTAGCGGAAGCTGAAATAAAAGGACTGGGCTAAATGTTTTTGTTTTCTTTGAATAAGCCCTTCTTCCTTTTTTTAAATAATACAAAAATTAATAAAAATCAGAAATACTGTGTTTGGATGCAAACACAAAAGTCGCACCTTTAAATCAGCATCCTGACAAATGTTTTAGCCTAAAATAGTAAAATGCTTTCAAGATTACCTATCGGTACAATTTCATCCAATTTTAACACTTTTTATTCGCACTTTTTTCTGTTTTCCTTGTAACGTCCATCATAGACCACTTTCTTACTTCTTTTTATGAATGAATTGCGCCGGTGTTCTATAGCCATTTTTCGCCCATGCCAGTCATGCCAGTTTTTCCGGTGGAAAGATTGGCATATGCTGATTTTTTTCCCCCGGAAAATTAGGCATGTTCTCAAATTTCCCCCTTACTGAACACGGGGGGGGGGGGAATGAGATCATTGCCATTTTTCCCCTTTCGATTTAAAAGATGCTCATTTTTCCCCTAATACTAAAACGTCGGCAACATAATTGATATCATGAAAACCACTTTCTAAATGTTTGTGGAATCAGTCAGATACACCCCCTCCACACACACACATAATTTGACTACAAGGAAAAGAAAAATTAAAGAATTTAAGTGACGAAATTTCAACTTAAAGTATACAGATCTAAAGACAATCATATTAAATAACTTTGCAAAATCAAGATCAAAGATAATTGATAAAGGGATTCTCAATAGTTTCTAAAGTTGTGGCACGACAGGCAAAACGAACGGATCGACGGGCGGAAGTTATCATAAAAAATCTTGTGGAGTTGGTTGTTTTAAAGTAAGCCAGCCAGAAAACTTGTCAGTTTTAACATTGATACATGTTGTTTTAAATTATTATTCATTTTTTTAGTGCATTTGTTACTTTGTAGTGTGTGGCGATAAGTAAAGTGATATAATTTGAAAATATGATACGGATTTGAATCTAAATCCGAAAGGAAACCATCTAAAGGCAATTTCATTAATGTTTTGTCAAAATTGGGAGAGTGGTGTATAAGGTTTTTATGTGTAATATCGACACACGGACAACGGATGTTTTAACTTGTTAATCTAAGCTCAGACAGAGTGATAGGTCAGGCTTTATAGAAAAATGGACAAGTAATCTTGTGGAGGAAAAACTAGCATGGGGGAAAGATGGCAATACGTATACATATTGCCAGTTTTCCGTGGGGGGAAACTGATAATGATCTCAATTTTCCCCGGGGGAAAAATGAGATCGTTCTCATTTTCCCCCGGGGAAAATCTAGCATGGGGAAAAAATGACAATATAACACCGATGGGCCTGCGGTCAATCGGCGCAAAATGCGTCACTAAACATTGTGACGTTGGAAAAGTTATATTGAGACGTCAAAATTTTCCGGGAAAATTCACCTACTGGAAAGTCGTCTGTTATTGAACATTTAACCTCAAAATCCATTTTCACTTCTTCCACAACTTTTCAGTAAAATTTCGTTTATTTTGGTGCATCTTTCACGCATTTTTCCTGCTTGATGCCAACAACATTGGGAGAATGTCCCGAGAAAGCGACAAGTAATGCGATTTGTCTACTCAAATGTGACCTGAAACACACGTCATTAATCAAAACCAATACACGATTGGATGACTGCCATTTCAGCATATTTTTCAAAGGGACGTCACTTGCTGACAACGACGGCAACCTTGGTCTCGGTCTCATTGCTGAGAGAAAGGTCAGTAAACTTTTTCACAAGAAACTGATACGATTTTCAGTCTGGTAAGTACCCAAATAACGTCAAATAATTTATCTAAAGAAAATCAAGATATTACCCCTACTCGAACGATGGATATCTTCGTATTTGAACTTTAATGCTGCCCCTTGAAACAATGGAAACGTAAACCAAACTGTCTGGTCAGCTTATTCTTCCCTTTGTTGAAAAAGTTATAAAAATGGAGTATAAGTCGATATAAGTCATAAATATTAAACACAGACTTTCTTTCAAAATTGAACGGAATGTCATATTGAAGGCTGCAAGTTGAAACAGAATTTTCCAAACAGAAAATTCTTAAGGGCCAATTATTAGACGTTAAAATGGGTATCATAATAAGTCTGATAATGGATAAATTGAACGATTTTTATACGGTAAAAACGGGAAATGTAACTCTTAACCTACTTTCACCGTTTTTGACACAGGTGAAAAGTTGTGTAATGTGCAAATCCTGCATTGTTGTGGACAAAATCAGAAAAGTCAATTTCTCTGCGAATGAGAAACACACAATCACATGCACGCGCACATAATGAGCAAAAAGAAAAAAAAAAGAAAACAAAACAAATTGAAAATAAAAGGAAATACAAACAGACATTTGCACATTTTAATGAACGGCCTCTACCCCTTGAGATATATTTTCATATTCAAGTAAGAACGATTCCTGATGGTGACAGCACGTCTGATCATATATGGTTGTCCAAATTTTAAATACTTTTAACCTTCAACTACATATATATAGCTCATGATGACTTCAAGATGAAGAACAACAATGAAAGGGTTGTTGCATCAAAATACCGAAGTTACTGCGAATTTAGTTACTGCATTTCGACAACTTACGTCTTTTCAGTGCAGTGCAGATCAAAACACATGCAAATCCATAAACAGAAATATGTGTAAAAGCTGCTTTGCTTAATCTAACCATGTATTCATAGGGAATTTGCCCCATGCACATTTACTCCATATCCCTTTATTCATTCAAAATATTTACCACTACAAAAAAATTGTATGCAAACAGATTATATATCCCGTGTTTTCTGGGGAAGGGTTAAGGACCGACCATTTAACCTAAAAAGGGGGGGGGGGGGGGGGGTTATGGTTTTTTTTTCTGGACAATTTATTTATTTTTTTCACGTGTATCAACAAAATATTTTTTTTTTCAGAATTAATATTATTTTTTGGGGCAGAAAGCCTCCGTCAGAAAAAAACTTTTTCATCATTTTGGCAACCAAAATATTTTTTCACATAAAATCGGCTCCAGATTATTTTTTTTTAGAAAAAAACCATAGCCCCCCTTCAAGTTAAATGGTCGGTCCCTTAGTGGGTTTGACATACCACGGCTACATGAGGAAGTTCAAGGAAAAATAACTTGAAGTGTAACTGTACTCCCAAAATTCATATTAAATAGAGAATTTGTAAAGAATTTTTACAATTTAACTTGTTCAATCCAAACCATGTTATAGTATTTCAATACTTATATCACGTTTTAAAAAATTATCTTTACATGTCAAGGCGTTTAAAGTTCGCGAAATTGAATCGTATTGAAAATTTATTTATATTTTTTTTGTCTTGTTGGTGTTCTGGGTCAATACTGGTTCTAGGTTATTTTATGGAATAACATTAATGACAATTGTAGATCTGTGTATAGGTCAGAAATAATATCAAGGGGTAATTTTAAAACAAAGAAAGCGTCTTTCTAATAAAAACGTTAGGGTAGAAAGCAGCTGGCAACGTTTATTTGGTCCGCCTCACACTTTTCCTTTGAAGAAATATTATGAACATTTGCATTCTTTTTTCCCTTTGGAACAATTTTTATCTATATTGATGTTAATGTCGATAGGAACAAATAGTGTAATATTCATTAAATTGGAGAAAATCTTTTTGGAATAAATACTAGTATATTATGAAGGAACAAATAACACATGACACTGTGGCCTTAGAAAAATTTACTCTCCCGCTTCAATTCCGTTTTATTCGTTTTATTATTCATTATAATTGTTTCTGAAATGATTTTGCTGGGAACAATTCAAAAACCTGTCGCAGTCCGTTTCTCAAATTAGAATACACCTTTATTTCATTACCAAATCTATCTTATGGGAAAACCTTAACAGATAAAAAATGTCATTAAGGCAAGGGCAGTTTGATTTGAGGGGGAGGGGGCTGTTATTTTTAAAAAAAAATATTCTGGCCCCAATTTTTAGCCTCAAAAATTGTCTGACATGCAATTGGGTTAAAAAAAACTTGGTCCCACCCTGTCCTTTAGAAAAGAGGCCTGGCTTAACAAAATTCCCTAGCATTGTGTATATTGGAAAACAAATTACCGGCTCGGCTGAAAATTTCATGCCCATCCCCTGAAAGCTCGAATGGTCCGTGCCTAAAAAGCCTCAAAATCTTATAAATAATGGCGACAAAAATTGAATTTCATTTCATATATGTATGTATTTTCTTCTGATAGGAAAAGGTAGACGGTTAAACATACACAGAAATGATAAAAGCATATCACTATTTTATACTTGAGTGTCCTAGCCCTGATATTGAATTTGGAATAAATCTACCAAAATATTTCTACAAAAATATTTCATTGATCGCTAAATACACATGTTTATTTCTACAAAAAATGTTATTTGTTAAAATTTAATGCAAATTTATTCGTAACAAAGAAGAATCAAACAGGAACTGACTGTTAAGACATTTTCTCCCTACATTGGGTTTTAGTAACTTAATAACTACCGAGATGATTTTTTTTTTGTATTCAAAACAACGTCTTGATTGAAGTACATTTATATCAATTCAGTGGGCGAAACGTAGCACATAACATTATAACATTATAGACTGAATTGTCAAAAATAAAAAGCATCATCTGTAGTTGTTTTGCAGATCGTAAAAAGCCGACATTATTGAGTAAATTTACCACTTTCAGCATAAAGAATAAAATAATATCTTAAAAGTAAAA
>MJUU01045185.1:13039-27929 GCA_002080025.1 Modiolus philippinarum
CTGTCATTTTACTTATTTTCTGACGAAAGTGAAGGATTTTCGTTTTCACTTTTTAACACTGGCAAGTTCAAATTTCCATTCCTGGTTGTCAAGGTAACAGTAGATGAAATGGATGTGTGAACGGTTTCTGCTTTCACAAAAAGACGCCTAATTCCAGCTCTGAATTCGTGACTTAAACAGCAAGTAATTATAAAATTAGACGGAATACACATCCAGTACACAACATTTAAGATGACAACGGCAGTTCTCAAGTTATTGTAATTTGCTATTTTGAAATCAAA
This sequence comes from Modiolus philippinarum, assembly GCA_002080025.1. Lineage (NCBI taxonomy): Eukaryota > Metazoa > Mollusca > Bivalvia > Mytilida > Modiolidae > Modiolus > Modiolus philippinarum. Next base: position 13,321 of record MJUU01045185.1, read on the forward strand.
CATCATGATGACAGCATCAATGACCTGAATGGTAACCACGGGAATCATGTAGAACAAGGTCACAGCTGTTATAATTAACGTTGCCACTGTCAATCTTTTCTCACTTTTGACATTCCTTGATTGTGTATTGGAAGTCATCTTTTGTCTCTTTGCCGATCGTGCATTTATAGCTTTCAGCATAAACAGTTCAGAAACTACTAAAATGGTACATGGAATGATCCCAACCACTACGGTCTGAATAACGAATAAAATTCCTAAATAATCGTAAAAAGGTATGGTTAACCAGAACGGGGATCCGTATGCGCATGCCTCCATAGTATTATTAGCATCGTCCATGGCGGGAACAGTTTTACTGATGTAAGTGTAATGGAAGAAATGTATCATACGTATACCAACAGACACAAGAAAGCAAACAACGATAAGGATGCACACAATCCTCCTCGAACAAAGCTTTTCTGCCTTAAATGGATGTGCGACAAAAATGTAACGCTGGACCGTCATCATGATTGTTATTAAATATGACGTGTACGTAAATAGCTGCGGAATAACTTCCGTTGTAAGGTGATAAACTCGGCACCATTCATAAGGTAAATAGTAATAATGTTTCTTCAATGCAAAGAAATAGAACCAAGTCGAAACAGGTGCTATTGGAGAAATACTGTCACAGACTGCTATAGCAATTAGACAGACATGCGTCATTGTAGTCATCCCATATCTTACAAACACTGTTATCATTAGCACGTACATACTAATTGACAATATTGCCCAAACGGGCATAAAATAGCCGTATAATATGAGCTCAAATCCATACTGATAAAACTTTCTGAAATCAATGAGAATTTCTTGTTTATAAGAAATTGCTGATGTTGAATTATCAGAAGAAGTATTGTTCTGTGTCACATTCAAAGAACTCGAATGGTTTTCCATAACAGTAAATGCCCCTTGTCCACCAAAAGAGCTACCATTAGCACTAAATGACGAGCCAAGATCTTGTGAGTCCATCATGATGCTTATATTATTGAAGACTATGAACAATGAAAGCTTAATGAACTGCCAATTACTCTGTACTCCTACGTACACGTTATATCATAAAAAATTTCTTTTACAACAAAAAATAATGAAAACGTCAATCAGAACCTAATAAGTGTAAGAGTTTCTAGGTATATTGTACAATTTTAGCCCTTAGATAAAATAAATGAAACGGAAGCTATTTTTTAATAATATCTGATACATCACATTGTTTGAACTAATCCACCACTAATTGTCTATCCAAACAATTTCATATGCAGTAATTGTCATTATAACTTATTGTGGTACTTCTAATTCAACTGAAGTGACTGTGATTTATCGTGTGACAGTTATTCAAATATTGACATAAACGTAATTTTGACGTGAAACGAGTTATTGGTATTATAGACGTAGGGAATTCGTGTTTGTGTCTCCTGCAGTTTCGAGTCCGTAAAAAGATTCTCCATGCGAGAGATGCATGCTCTCTTTACATTTCAGCTATTATAATACACTTATTCTTGTGGAAATTACCCGTATGGATGCACTATCATACTTTCAAATTTTGTCATTTTATGTGTTTCAACATCAAAATGGTATTCCGAGTGTCCACATCTCGTGATCTTATAGTGCCAAGTTGTCTTACTATTGACTCGATGAGTGCCCTGTGATTGTCTTCTATTTGGCGAGCAACAAATGACAGGGATTGTAAGAATACTTTGCTAGTTAAATTTATTTATATTATGTTCGTAGACGATCATGCATCCATTGGGAAACAAAGACATGAGTGTGGGGTTCTTTGACATGTTTCAATGAATTCCGCTCATACCAATGCTAGGGGCCGTCCTGGACTTACTATGATGTATGAGAAAAGGTCATTTTTTAGGACCTCATGGTGACTTCAAGATTGAGAACAACAATAAAAGCTTATCACATTGCTTGTTTTTACCATTCATTTTTAGAGACGTTGTCTCATGTGCATTTACTCCATATCATTTCATATTATTTTCAGATTTGTGATTTTAGACCTCTCGGGCATCCTTCTTTGACCGCTTTAATCTTTCTCCGTTATCTTTGCATTTTCTTTTTCACAGTTGTTTATTTGAGGTAGTTGGGGTGTCTTGGTTTCTGACATCAGAATTTTTTTTAAAATTTGCACAATGAAATTTTTAGTAATATGCTATAAAAATATGCAAAAAACTAGGGGTCACGAATATGTAAAAAAAGATACAGAGTTCTAAAGATTGGCCAAATTTTGGTTTTTCGCACTTTATTTACAATAGAATTATAAGGGAAATAGCAATTCACCACAATTCAAGTGCATATTTTTTCTGTAAGCAGACACACAATTTTTTCCAGACTTTGAATATTTTTGATATGACATAGAGCTCCAATTTAAAAACATAAAAAAGATATGTCACGGACCTTTTGAAAAAATTATACCATGAAACACGAAGAATTTGTTATTTTTCAAAAAAGGAGAGATAACTTAATTAAAGTTATTTGTGAAAAGAAGATTTTTTGGAAAAATTATAATAAATGTGTTTTGTTGAAATGCTTTTGACAAATTCAAACAAGAATAGAGATCAACTACCTTATTATTTTTTAACAAGCTTAGAAATTTTGACCTATTGAAATGGTATTTCAGTATAGAAATATATCTCTATGAATTCACAGTGACTTCGGTATTTAGTTATTTGACACAACTTTTTAAATTTTTGGCAAATATGCGATATTATTCAAACAAACTTGATACTTGTTGTTTATTTTTGTTTAAATAATTGTGTTTAAGACAAACAAGATCATTTAGACAACATTCTTATTGAATTGTTGTATTTTTGCTTAGATGCGCAAACTAGATGCTCAGTTTTAGACACCCCAACTACCTTAAAGCATTTTATGTCATATAACTCCATAACATAGCCACTCAAAAGTTCCGCTACTCTAAATATAAAACAGTTAGGGTACTTTTTGTGGTATCTGGACCGACATCTAGACCCAAGATCAAAACTGAATAACAATACAGAAATTATAATATTACATCTAGATAATTAAAAATACAAAAATACTCATGTTGCATAAAAAACAGTAAATTGTGTAATGCTATACATGTGTTTCAATGAGTAACCTCTCTTCAGCAGCATTAAAATCAAATATGGAAAGCCAAAATTCAAAATTAGTCAGAAAGTACTCATGACCAAAAATATGGAAAAAAGGGCAAATCCAGTACCAAGAACACCCAGCAAGTACAATACACAGAATAAAGCCTCGGTCAGAATTGTGATGAAAACTGTTAATTTCTATAAAACTCAAAGAACATGTTGTAAAATTTTCATGTCAGATAAGTCCGACCTCCTGTTAACCACCAGTGGGATCGACCCAGTGGTTTCAAAATACAGAAATATCCATGTTACATATTAAACAGTAAATTTTGTTATGCTGTACACGTGTTTCACTGATTAACCTCTCATCAGCAGCAACAGAATCAAATATAGAAAGTCGTAATTCAGCTTCAGTGAGAAAGAAGTACTCATTACCAAAAATATCGAGATAGGAGGCCAAATCCACTACCAAGGACATCCACCGAGTTCAATACACGGAATGAAACCTCTGTATATTTCAAGCGTCAGAATTTTAATGGAAACAGCTGTAAATTTCTATAAAACGGAAAGTAAAATTTTCATGTCGGACAAGTCTGACTGCTTTACTGGTGGATGCCCTAGGAGACCTCTGGTCCAGCAGCAGTAGAATCTCTCCAGTGGTTTCAAAATACAAAAAAAAATAATAATCCCATTTTGCAAAATAAATAATAAACTTTTTTATTTCATTTGAAGTCCAAACGTCCAAATACCCCTGGCTTGTAAATATAGCACATATTATTGTTATAGTATAACGATTAGAATTACCTTTCCAGTCCTCTTTTACTTTAACTATCTTCTCCAAAACCTATTCTAATGTTACTCCCAATGCAAGTATAAATTCCTAATCCTAATAGTACCTGATCATATCATCTTCTACACGATAAGCTAAAGTCAGAACTCCGGGATTTAATACATCAGTCTTTCTATACTAAAAAGGGTGAAAGAAGATATTCATATTTAGTTATAGGTAAAGATGGGGCCTATTTTGTTAAATATCACACTGATTCACACAAAAAGTATACAGAGGAGGATGTCATTGCAATGCTGGAATTCTTGATTGATAACATATTTGTAGAATTTGGAGGGCAAGTTTTCAAGCAGACAATAGGAATACCTATGGGGACTAATTGTGCGCAACTTTTAGCAGATTTGTTTCTTTATGAAGCCAGGTTCATACAAGGGCTAGTTCAGAAAAAAGATAACAAGCTAGCCAAATCCTTTAATTTCAGTTTCCGTTATAAAGATGATGTTCTTTCATTGAACAATCCTCAATTTAAGGATAACCTTCATCTTGTATACCCAAATGAACTCGAAATTAAAGAGACCACTGATACACCATCATCAGCATCATACCTTGACCTATACCTCTACATTGACAACTCTGGACGTCTGAAAACAAAACTTTACGACAAGCGTGATGATTTCGACTTTCCAATAGTAAACTTCCTGTATTTGAGCAGTAATATTCCCACTTCTCCGGCATATGGCGTGTACACTTCACAACTCATTCGCTGTTGCCGTGCCTGTACTTTGAACAGCGATTTTGTCAACAGAGCGAAATTACTGTCTCAAAAACTTACACATCAAGGGTATGTTCAGTCACTGTTGCAATTGTCACTACAGAAGTTTTACGGTCGTCACCACGATTTGACAGACCATTACAATGTTTCTGTTTCACAAATGATAACAGATATCTTTGGGTAGATCCAGAGTTTGTTACCGGACTGACTAACACCGACTGTGACAAAACCGGACTTTTCACTGGCAGTGTGACGGGTGCCACGCGTGGAGCAGATCATGCTTACCCTTCCGGAGCACCTGATGATACCTCAGTTTTATAGGGGTTCACACTGCTAGTGCTTTAGTTTTGTATCGTTCTTGTTCATTTTTGTTTATTTGTTTTGTCTTTGTCATACTGTCTCAATTCGTGTTGTTGTGAATTGCCGTGATTTTGGATTTATGATTTTAGAATTTCCCCTTTCCTCGTTCTTGCTTCGGTATTCGTTTGCCGATGTATCATGTATCGATGTATAAAATTTAGTAATCAAATGGTCTTACGAAGCATTGCCTGCTAACAACATCGTTTTTTGGGGTTGAACTCGTTCTTAAATTCTGGATATGATGCTATCAAAGAGCCTAATTATAAATCTAATGACAAAATATGACATATGCATACCAAGTTCTAAAAACAAACCAACGTCATTAATTATCAAGAGGTATATATAATATCTAACTGTTTTGATGCATAATGCACCCTTAAGCTTTAAGGCCAAGCAGACTAGAGCTAGGTATAACGTAAAATAAGAAACTAACAGTGATTTGCTGGATACGAGGGTATGTACCTCGTAATACCGAGTCCACCATCTTTAAGTTGTTAATGAGTCTAAAGTTAAATGTTGTTTTATATAACGAGATGTCGATAGATAAGAGGCGAAAACGTTAAAAATAATGTATTCATACTTAGCGGAAATGGATTAGTGAAAGAAAATAGGGGAGCATTAGTATATTGTGTAGATAAAAATAGATATGCCATTTCTTTAATAAAAAACGGAAATATCTGAATGGTTTCTTGTAGTGTTCTTATAATTTACCATAAAGTAAACTGGGGTACCAGCAGTATCACAAACCTATCTAGCAGACCATACAATGCATAATAAGTACTTTATTGTTCGAAATATATCATTAGTTTTTTTTTTGGTCTTACGGATTTCGACTAGGGACAACCAAACAGAAAATCAAAATGATGGTTCTTCCAGAACCATCTACATGAGTTTAAGATAAGGATCAAGCACAATTTTTATAAAGTAGGTCTCCTTTGTCTGGTTACGGAAGGGCCATCATTTTGATTTTCCCTCCGGTTGCCCCTAGTCGAAGCCCGTTTTACGAAAATACATTTCTGTCTCTCTTTGTGTAATTTTTTAGTCGGTTATTATTTCGTATATTTTTTTTACCATTTAATAGCATAAAGAAAAGAAACACTTGGCCATAAGTTAAGGACCACTCATTTTTCAATTTAACCGAAGTTTGATTGGTAAATTTAGTATTTTAATTTTCAAAAGAATTTTTAAATTATTGCGTTATGAAATTATTCCGGTTACAAGAAATGAATTTAAATAAGGATACACCAGGCATATCAAAGGATGCATATCCAATGTCTTTAAAAAAATGTTAGATTCAAATGAGTGCATATAGACTGGAGTTTGTCTCTCCTGTAGTGTGGGGTCCGTAAAAAGATTCCCATGAGAGAGATGTATGCTCTTTATACATTTCAGTTATGGTGTGCTTGTTATTGAGAGAATTTCTCATATTCTCACTATTATACTTTCATATTTTGGCTTTTTATTTTTTTTGTGTGTGATTTCAGATTGTTATTTTGACCACCTGATTATTGTGCCCCTGTCTCATGATTTTATGATGCCAAAATTTCTTACTATTGGCTCGATGAGTGCCCTGTTTGTTTAAATGTTGTAATTGTCTTCTATAAGTCTTTTTGGTGGGCAATGGATGACAGCGAATGAAAGATCACTTTGTGAGTTAAGTTTATGTTTGTTGACGATCCTGCATCAATGGATCAACAGGTGAAAAAGACATGGATGTAATGTTGGTCGACATCTAGCAATGAATTCCACTCAAACCGGTTCTATGGGTCGTCTTGAACTTACTATGGGGTTTTGAGTAAAGCTCATTGTTGAAGGCCTTATGGTGACTTCAAGAACAACATTAAAAGCGTTGTTCCATTGCTTAGTTTCACCATGGTTTTGTAGAGATTTTGTCTAATTTGCATTTACTCCTTATCCCTTCATTGTTTATATTGCTCATGTAAGTGTTTCACTGAAAAGTACGATTTCTTCAGAAGAGTAATGCTTTCAAAAACTCAAAAATCCGTATTGTCAAAACACAAATAAAAGAAAGCAGTTAACCTTTGGATACGTCTTTAATTCATGCAGGGAATTGCAATTGTTTATATACAAATTTGAAGGGTGTTATATAGAAATCGCCAGGTATTCAGAAGCACATGGTTTAATTTTGCTTAGACTTGTTGCGCATGGCTTTAAGGTACAACCAATCAGAGTTGGAACGTATGAGAAAATAGACCTTTTGAATCTAAAGATAGACTTTGTATTCTTGCACCTTCAAAACTGTTCGAGGGAATTTGATGAATTATACACCAATTTAAAGATTGAAATATTAGGTTTATTTCAATACCAAGATTAATTGAGCAGGTGTAATTTTAGATCACTAAAAGGAGGAGAATTCCCAATGACTATTTTTGCGCAATGTTGTAACGTCGTGGTAAGTATTTATAGGTGGCTTTCCCCGACGCAGGGAATCTCTTAGAAGGCTTTAAAGGTATGCTGAAAATTTGATATAATGTAGAGCATGTATGTGGCTTTCACGCCAGGTATGGTCTTGGGAAGGTTAAACTTAGGATAAATTGTCCAGGGATGTTTGAAAATTCCAAGTTTTAGTTGAAATGAATTGGTGGTTTGACACCTTAAGACAAAATTTGCGAAAATTTTGAAACATGTCTTAAAAAGTTGTTAATGGCCTAAACTGATGCATTACATGTATGTATGATGAATTTGAGGCAAAGATTGAAGTTTTAGCCAGCTGGTGCCACTATTTTTGGCCCAAACTGTTATGTAATATTTCGGTTTTTGGACATTTAAATGGCACTTTTAGACCATTTGAATGATTTTGTGCAAAATAAGAAGGTTTAATTGTGTAAAATAGTTTGAAAACATCAGATTAAGGCTGATTTTACAAAAGAAGTTGTCACTGTTTTGAATATATGTTCAATTTTTACAAATTACATGTCGATCAGTGTCTCTAACAAATGCGACCAATCTTACTGAGGTGCCTCATATAAAAATCTGTCTAATTTGTATACAATAATTTTTCAAGCAGGAATGGTGCTTATATATTCAGTTTGATGTGAACATGAACCTCAGAAATAAAAAATACCATACCGTTCCTCTACTGAACAGTGTAAAATTGTCATTTTAGGGTCCACAGTGTCAAATAACAAAATACCGACTCGGAGGTTATTGTAAATTTAAGTTCTGCATATGCGCATTTCGACAACTTATGTCTCATCAGTACAGATAAAATCAAGACAAAATGATTTTTGGAATACATTTTTGACTTTGCCACACTTTTCATAAATTTGCATTTATTTTATTATGTTATTATCTTTAAATATTACTAGTAGAAACCCGTGGATGAGGGTTAAGAATGGCTCCCTTACTCAGAATGGAGCAAAATAGAAATTTTAGACAGAGCTATATTTACTTAAATCATTTGCAAAATAAAAAAGATTGAAAAACATGATTGAGAACTATTTTATATAAGAGTATTTTAAATCGTGAAAAATGTTTGACGTTGATGTGACACTTGTTTTATGTAATTACGGACTTTTTTTATAGGTCTATTATAACCGATATCGAGCGTCAGTCAATATAATTGATATTTAGAGGTTTATCTAAACCGATATCGATCGGCCGATACAAAAGACCGTAATTGTTTTATTATATAATTAAAAAGAAAATATATCTTACAATAATCTGTTAAATTAAAATCTATCAATCTTCATGAAAGTTGAAAATTTTGGATAAAAACAAAATTCAAGAGAACCGGCTTTAAATTTGTGTAAAATTGACAAAAGTTGGCTAACCAAAGATTTATTTGCCTTTTTTGACATTTCGGTAATATTTTGATTTCCAATGACACGTTTAGACATGTACCGATTCAGAAATTCCGTGTACTCGCGAAATATGTCTTGACCAATCAGCGACGTCGTGAACAATCACAATCCCAGAATGCCACACAATTTCTGAATTGGTCCATTGTGCACTGTGCTTTGTGACTGACAGTGCCATGTTTATTGTAGGTGGTAAAGGGTTATTTTCTTGTATTGTGATTTTCATTTTCAGGGTTTCCGTGATGGATTAATGCCATTGTTTCACTGTGTTTCGTGCATGCAAGCCAAATTCTTTCTTTTCGTTCATCTACTTTTATATTTTCTTTTTTTTTCTATTTTTAAGACCATCATCTTTGACGTAACATTATCTACATAGAACATGTAATCTGAAATGCTGATGAAAAACAGATATGACACACAATACTGTGGTGGGTCATGACCCAACATTGTGTATTCAGATGTTGGGTCATAGCGCGTGACGGCATATTTTCAAAGTTAAACTCTGTTTCGAACAATTAAAAAAAGAGTACCAGCTATGTGCTATGTCATCAGAAACTGAGACTTATGTTGTATTGTAGTTAATAATACTCAGGTGTTAGCTCGATCACTGCTTCATACAAAACAGTGTTCCTCTTTTTTGCTTTTGTTAATGGAAACTTAATAGTTTTATGTGCTTTAAATGACCTAATGTTGCATAGGAAATATATAATTTCATAAGAAATTGTTTAAACAGCTATAATCATTTATTTTTAACTTCATCAAAATAAAATCTGTGGAGAAAATAGCCAAGATAATATTTAATGGTGAATAAAAGGATATGGAGTAAGTGAACATGAGACAAAGTCTCTACAAATACATGGTAAAAAACAAGCAAAGGAACAACGCTTTTATTGTTTTTTTTTTGTTCTTCATCTTGAAGTCACCATGAGATTTGTTTTTTTAAAACAAAACCTTAAGAGTTTTTTTTAAGATAATTTAATAGTTTGGGTTTTTTTTAGTGTTAACATCAAAATCTTAGGGCCATTTTTTATAAAACGGAAAATTATTCAAGGGAGGTAATTAGCGATACGTATCAGAAAAGATCATCGTGTACTTTGAAATCATTGTCAGTGCTTACTCATAATACTGAATATTATATGAACATCACCTGTCCTTATTTTTGCCATAATCAACACTAATTACACAGTCTGAATAACTTGGTTACATGTCAGAATGATACTTGAGTTGACTGACAAATAAATAAACGGACATGCACGACAATTTCACCTGATCAATTTTGCGGGTGAAAACGGGAGAAGGAACGTTTTTGCGGGTGTGAAATGTGGTTCATTTTGCAGGTATGGACAGTTCGCGATTCAATAAAGACAGTCACTGTATAATTTCGGACCGATGACGGAAACCCCCATTCCGTAATTAATTAATTAAGTTAATTAGCTAAGTGCAGGCAAAATTGCATATATGCCAATGAAATTTTTAAATGGCACAACCATTCCAACTTTTGGATATATGAAGCTTAGTCCTAGTATTTGTTGTTTCTGCAGCAATCTGGCTAACAAAAAGCGTCCCATTATTTTAGTAGTATAGATATATTTAATCACCCGAAGCGAAATAAATACACCCGTGTGGATTTTTAGTAGTTTTAATACCATCATTGTACCTATTCATATCGGGCTTTTCGGCTAACTCACAAACCTAATATTCTTCTGAAGCTCAATAAACAAAACTGGTTTTCCCTGTCTTCTTGACTTTTTTACATCGATTTCTGCATTTAGAATGCTATTTGTATGACCACAACCAAAGCAAAGACAATTTCAAGTGCAAAAATTTACCTCCGAAGCACCTGCTCAAAGTGGAGGGAGGGTGACATTTTGTAGCATAATATCATAATTTTAAAGGCATTTTTGAACATTTGCAGCTTCATTTTGATAGAAAAATACTCTAAGGGCTTAGAATTAGACAAAGGATGAGATTCATTACATAAAAGAATTATTTTTGGTTTTGTGTCCATGTTTAACATCTATGAGTGATTGTGCTTAATCAAAGAACTGAAAACACTAAATCTGTGACTTTTTGAAAAGTGATGTAAAGGAGGGAGAAATTCATAAAAGGGTGTTATTTTCTGTATACAATTTGGAAATTAACTAAAAACATGGTAAAGTGCAGCAATTATCTTGGGAGATGTTTAATATCATGTTAAGGTATCAAACCACCAATTCAACCAATCAGAGTTTGAACGTACGAGAAAAGACCTTTTGAATCTAAGAGAGGGAATCTCTAAGAAGGCTTTAAAGGTATGCTGAAAATTTGATATAATGTAGAGTGGGTGTGTGCCTTTCACGCCAGGTATGGTCTTGGGAAGGTTAAACTTAAGATAATTTGTCCAGGGAGGTTTGAAAATTCCAAATTTTAGTTGAAAATGTTTAAGAAATGAATTAGTGGTTTCACACCTTTAGTATCCATTACCCAGTGCCATTACGATAGTCTCACTCCCCCTATTGTATCTAGTCCTGCTTGCTTATTGTGTAAATAATTGCCTGTTTGCATAACAATAGACCATTTGCCTATTAGACGGGTTTTGGGAAGCAACTCTAGGCCGGACAAACATGAAAGGTTTCCAACGTAATCTAACCAAATTGTTGCAAAGCATCTATTCTGTCGATGTATTTGACATTAGTTCTGACATCTGTTGATACATGAAATATATCTGAAATGAGATAGGCAATATGGTCCCCACTGAAATGGAACATACTTTACTTAGTTACAGAAAATATCAAAATACTAGTATTTTTTAATTTTACCAGATTATATTAATATGAAAATCTCATGAAACTACACATAACACAGTACATGTATCGTGCACATTCCACCACCTGGCAGCATTTTTTTTACATAAAACATACTTAAAATGCAAATGATGTAAAATTTCCATTCTTCTTCAGAATTGAAATAGAGTTTAGTGCTTCAAATTGTTTTATGTTTGAAGCCTTAAGCTTATTCAATGACAGTTTTGAAGTCTGACAAATAACCATATTGATTATCATTTATAAAACATTCATCATATCATATCTTCAGGAAACATTATTATTCATCTATTTTGAATCTTCTTTTAAGTTAGATGGCAACAACTTGCCCTGTCAAAAAATAGGAATGATTTTAAGTTAGGTGTTTACCAAAACAAGAGTTATGATGACCGTTTAAAAATATGTCAGTAGATATGACATGTATTTGAATTATTGATCTGATTAATTTTAAATGTATATATATAATTTAGGTAAGGCTGTTGACTGGTCCCTTTGAGATTGTCATCTATTTGATAACCAGTTCAAATTATAATGTAACGAATTTTATTGTCTAATCAATAATATTTATTTCCTTCAAATCATTAATATTCGGTAAATAAACAAGGTCAACCAGGTATTTTGCATGAGAGTTGTCATTTAACAATGAGGTATGTACTTTTTTGTAGACATTTATAGATGAACTATTACGTATTTTATTCAATTAAACATAGATATTGATAATGAGTAATACAATTTTTTTGAAACAAAAGTCTCACATTCCGAGAATATTCAAGGTTAAATTACTCTACCATGCACACAGCCAGGTAAATGATTTCGGACGCAAGTCGATAGAACAGAAAAATAAGGTAAAATAGCCTAATATTATGCCCGCAAAATGACCTGCCATCCCTGTTATATGCATATGCATATGCAAGGACGCACAGTTTTATACTGAATAATTCGGACGTAAATCTAAATGCAAAATGATCCAGCGGAAAAGATAAGGCGAACTGAATTCATATTTTCACAATTTTAAAAACATGTAGAATGATTGAATATACAAGGCGATCATTTGTAAGCGGACAAGAGGTAGGCGTAGACATATATCCCCATCGCTCCAGCAATTTGAAACCCCAAATATTTGTGGTAAGGTTAAAAGCTAAGAAGGGTATAACTCCTACAAAAATATATAACCAGGACTCATCTTCGAACTCGCTTGAGGAATTCTTAAACAAATGCCACTGTGTAAATATTATCAAAATCCAATGAGAAATTAATTTGCTAGAACGCTCACAAGTATATTTTGTCAATTTTCAAAAATAAAAAGGGGCATAACTCCTACAAAAATACTCAAATTGGATTCACCTTTGAACTTACTTGAGGTATTCTAGAACTAAAGCTACTGTGTAAGTATAATGTAAATCCAATGAGAAATAAACTTTCTAAAGCGCATTCAATGATATTTGTCAATTTTCAAAGTTAAAAAGGGGCATAACTCCTACAAAAATACTCGAATATTTGAACTCGCTTGAGGCATTATAGAACTAAAGCTACCGTGTTAATTTTATCGAAATCCAATGAGAAATAAATTTTCTAGAGCGCTTACAAGAATATTTTGTTAATTTTCAAACTTAAAAAGGGGCATAACTCCTAGAAAAATACTCAACTAGGGCTATCTTTGAACTCGCTTGAAGCATCCTTGAACTTAAGCCACTGTATAAATATCATTGAAATCAAGTGAGAAATATTCTTGCTGGAGCGCTTACAAGGCGGACGGATTGACGGATGCCCGGCTTTACCATATCCCCGCGTCGCGTTGCGACGGGGATAAAAATGTATGCCTTAAAGACTTTGTTTTATTTCGTAAAAATGCTTAAATTATTCTCAATTAATTGCACCAAAGAGATTGAAATTTTTGTCAAACCAAATCACATGATGGCGCTCTTAATTTATCAAACACCACTCCCTAATATTCTAGAATAATATTATTGAATTCGGAAGTACATCTGAATGTAAGTTGACCGAGCGGAATATACAGGTCGAACTAAAAACTTCTCAGTTGTGTGTGATTGTTTTGCCTATATGTTAATTCAAGATTTAGTTAAACGTGTAATCATCAATAGTGCATTATATGTGCTCCCTTACTTGCATTATGCTGTACATTGTATAAACAATGACAGGATATGGAGTAAATGAGTATGAGACGAATTCGCCACAAATACATTGTATATCCAAGCAAAGGAACAACGCTTTTATTGTCCATTCCACAATGTGTAATTCTCAGCACTCAAAGTGACCTGATATATTTACACTGGACAATGATCTGCAAATCTAACTCGACGAAATGTCGTGAAAAAAAGAAAAGAAAGTAGTACTGTGTTGATGCACAGATTCTTTTTTCAATTTGTAAAATTAATATATTTATATTTGAAATACATATGCGCCGTTTACAGGAAGAGAACGGGAAATACTACCCAGAAATTGGAAATTAAAAATATAAAAATTGAAATCATCACGTTTGTCATGAATTGTAATACTTACATAATGGAAATGATACCTGGATGTAGCGTTGTTCGGCATATAGCAAGGAATTCCACTCAAAGCGGTGCTTTGGGCCGTCTTGAATCTTCTATGAGGTATGAGCAAAGCTCATTGTTGAAGGACTCATGGTGACTCCAAGATGAAGACCAAAAAGCGTTGTTCCATTACTTAGTTTTACCTTGTATTTGTAGAGACTTTGTCTCATTTGTATTTACTCCATATCCCCTCATTGCTTATTCACAAAAGACGTTTGTTATTAACCAGAAAACTTCTCTGTGGTTACGAGGAGGAACTCTTGAAATACTCCTTTAATTCAATGTTTGCAAACATCAGTAGGCTAGCCAGTTTTGGTAACTTGCGACTGACATTTAAACATTAGACTAAATATAGATTATTGATTTGACCCTTATCAACTTTCGACAACTAGTCGGCAGTTTAGCG